>CM029606.1:61102376-61166119 GCA_017311375.1 Mytilus coruscus | reverse complement strand
GTCATGCGAAAAATAAGGTGTAAAGTTTTCTATGCTTTCAAAAATATTCTGTATGAACCCGTCGACCCGGAACTATTATTATTGGTATTATTTACTATGTGGAAAACAAAACAGCCTAGGCATGAAATGGTGTAATTTGTAATCAACACCATTGTCCTATATTAGTTATAAATAAAGTTGTATTCTGTGATTCGTCGTTTTACGTCATGCCGGCTAATAAATTGGACAGTACCTACTACGGCCTATTTTTAGCCTTGATTTTAGTGTTCGTATTGTCATCTGATAAAGTCATGCTGTTTATGAGTTGCACAGTTTATTATTGCTATCCATATCTTTCTTTTGAACTCGTCCTGGTTTTCTTACTACAAACGGAAACAGCTTGAACAATGATGAAATTCATTTGTATCAATCACTGTATAATGACACAGTTCAGGTGTGATGATGACCCGTATAAAAGCAAATCTGAAATACTAGTACTCCGTTTGGCGATGAGCCTGACAGAGGAGAACCGTACTGATTAGTTAACAAATGACATATACTATTGGTGTCGGTATCGGATTCGATCCGGAACTTGTTAATTATTAGAAATATTGGTTATGTGGAAAACATAGCCTGTAATGGTGTAATTTTTCATCAACACCATCATCTATTTCAGTTATATATGTTGTATACAAGTTATCATTTCGTTCATACATGTATCATAATTTGAACCAAAAATTGTACAAAGAGTAATTTGTATTTTGACTTTGTACAAATTGTAATTAGTACAAAAGTGCTTGTACAAATTACAATTTATACAAAATTGACCTCAACTCACTTATAGATTGTTCAATGATTTAGAGCATGTATTTTGTGATAAAAAAGCATTAATACATGTAATATACACTTTAACATTTTTTATTTGTACAAATTACAATTTATACAAAATTTTACCTCAATTCACTTATAGATTGTTCAATGATTTAGAACATGCATTTTGTGATAAAAAAGCATTAATACATGTAGTATACACTTTAACATTTTTATTCAATGACCACACAATTTCCTTATTTACCAAACACAAAAATAGTTCTGTATCATATAATGGAGCATTGTTACTGAATTTACTGGCCTCAGGAATTGCACATCTTTTGCATTTACATTTATATTAAGAAGTGCTGCACCGCCTTTACCTTGACATGAAAGACACCCCAAACAACCGGTTTTGAAAGCTTTTATGCTACACGTAACGAAATATGAAGCTTAAAGGAGATGTGACATGATTTTTTTTTTTTTTTTTTTTTTTTTAAATAAATATTTATTTATACATAATTACCCCCCAAAAAACATCGAAAGCAATATAATTATCGTTTAAATGGATAAAATATGAATTTAAATGTATCGATCTGTCGACATACTAATTATGCATATTTCAATCCCGGAAGTCACTCAGAACGAGGCTGTGACGTCAGTGGTTTCATCAATCATATTTGACTGACGGGTGTATAGGCATAATTAGCGCAATTTCATTTTCGAATATCTTCCATCAAAACCCAAAACAGTGATTAAAATGGTTCAGTGTGCTGCCAGTGGATGCAACAATAGGTATAAGAAGGACAGTTTAATTAGTTTTTCCGTTTTCCGAGTAACCCGTAAACCAGGAAGGCGTGGACACACTATTGTAAGAGATGGGACTTCCTACCAAGCACTGGTCATAGACTTTGTTCCGCCCACTTTACAAATGCATGTTACGATCGTGACCCAGAAGTGATGAAAAATCTCGAGGGCTGTCCTACCATGAAGCCAAAGCTCCGTCCAAATGCGGTACCTGACATTCCATTGACACAACCAACAACAGCTGAGTCCAAGCCACCTATGAGCTTATGAGAAACGGAGAAAGGCTGAGGTAAATATTTTTTTTTATCTTCGCAAATATTTTTTTGTGTCCCTTTTAATATTATTTTTTTAAAGTTTAGTCATAGTTGTGTATAATTGCATAGCCAAATACATCTCAGTGTTTAAAATTTGGTATTGTGTACCTCCTTAGTGTACCTCACTACCTGTTCGCCGTGTGCAGGTGTGTACACTGAAATTGGACATACATCCATAAACATCGATCAGAAGTTACAGGTTTGCGGCACACTTTCTCCGCAATGCTGGGTTACTTTTGAAGTTGAAAACTACAGGTGTCATGCCCCAGGTGGTGATAATAAGACATAGGTAATACGCAATATTGCGTAACATGCGTCGAATCTGTGTACATCCATGATCACCTGCTGGGTGCACAGGTGAGGTTGGAAAATAGACTATAGTAATTGTTACAAACACAAGTTACGTAATGCATATCTGTTTTACCTGTTTGAATACGCTATACCTTACTATCGGATATGGGGTTTACAGAATAGAGAAAAAGGACTGACAGTGCAGAATAAAAAGGGGAGGATAGAAAATAATGGGTTGCTGAAATTTACTTTGTAAAGAATGGAGTATAATGGGCAAAATAAATAAAGAATAGAGAAGAAATGGTTTTAAAGTAAGAAAAGAATTAAAAACCCTGGAAAATTAAAAATTTAAATGCCTGTCAGTCTCCATAACTAAAACATAACCTGCAGTAGGTACATAGATTCTAATAAAAATAGGCATGTATAAAAGGTGTATTGCAATTAAGTTTTATTATTTACCCTTATTATTTTAATATTTATGGAAAATCATTTTATTTCTTTATAAAAAAATTGTGAAGAGATGCCAAGTCATACTATCAAAATGATAGACCATTGATGCAAGGTTATTGAGGTGAAATATGCAAAAGGTGACTTGAATGAAAAACAAATATTTTGGCTAGTGTATATATGCAAGCCTTTATATTGCATAAGACATGAAGCTGAATGATATAGTTTTAACTTAAATAATGCAAATAAATCCAATTGATACGGACCTGGGAGTAGTAGATAATGTATAAGTATAGACTGAAGATATACACATTATAACAAATATCACAACAACAAAAAATCAGTACTCCTAGAACATTTTCAATGGGATGATTATGGAGGAGACAAAGACATGAATATATTTTACTGTTTCAAAACTTCTTTAAATATTACTTTTAATACTTCCCCTGTTATGTCATACTTATTACACATGTATTGGGGGCTGCTTCAGTAATTCAAATTTCACACCCAACATACTTGGTTAGGTGATAGGTAATTTATTACCTGTCTTTTTGTCTTATTTAATGTAATTCAATTACCTGTTAAACTCAAACATTTTTAAGAAATATATCTTGATTTATGGTGAAATAATTGATATAGTACTGATATATTTCTACACAGATCTCTATATATGCATTCTAAATTTTAAAATGTGCATTATATTTCATATTATGTTTATACATGTATGTATGTGGTGCGACTATAATAAACTATAATAAACTTTTGAACTTGAACTCTACATTTAGCAATAAGTAATTTATATTATTAAATTAATATCTTAGAACCAATTTATTAATTGTAAATTTGATTGCTAATCAGACAAATATCCACCAAAGCTCAAATAAAATGAATTTAAGAAGTTAGGTATATTTCTCCATGTTTTTAGTTCCTTATAATTGTAATTTAAGACCATATAATTATCACAGTAATTAAAGTTCTGTAAAACTAAATTAACAGCGAACATTTATTCTTTGCAGATCCTACAGCTTGCATATGACAACTATGAACGAGACACAGAATGTGTAGAACTACAAGTACCAGACAGTACCACAGAACCAGAACCCGAACTGCCAACCTCCAATACATCCAAAGTTACCATGGTTACACAGACAACTCCACCACCATCTCCAAAGTCAGTAAAACACAGGAAATGCCAATCCTACCTCCGTCCACAACAACGTACCAGGAAACATCAAACAGATCTTAAAATTACACAACCTTCAGCAACATACAGTACAATTGCTACTCAGACTGATGATGACATTACAAAATGTACATGTGCCAGTATTGTAACTACAACAACTAACATTAATTCAGCCCAAAACTCTGACGACGATGAGGTTTCCAGCCATGCAGATAGTGATGAGGAGTACCAACCCTCAGATGATGACCAGAGGTATGTAGTACTATGTATAATTTTTTTTTGAAATAGCATATATATCAATTGATCAACCTGTTTAAAAAACAGGCTCCCTAAGCCGCTTCCAGTCTCTTTGAAACATTCGTCAATTCCATTCTCAATTTTGAAAATTTATATACTTAATTAAATATGTACATATAAAAAGAAGATGTGGTATGATTGCTAATGAGACAACTCCCCACAAAAGACCAAAATGACACCGAAATTAACAACTATAGGTCACCATACGGCCTCCAACAATGAGCAAAGCCTCTACCGCACAGTCGGCTATAAAAGGCCCCGAAATGACAATGTAAAACAATTCAAACGAGAAAACTACCACATGTTTTAAAAAAAAATCAGGAAAACAAAATATAAATAAAAATCCCAGAAAAAAAAGTTGCAATACTGAGGACAAGAAATAGTAAATTTGATAAATTAAATTTTAAAATTTTTTCTTTCAAAGACTTTTGTGAGGCTTATTTAAAATATTATTTGTTTTTTATTAAGATGTTTAAAAGTGTTTCATTTCCTTACTGTTTAATAATGTTCTGGATAAACATGTGTCAAGTATCATGCTTAAAGCACCAAACAAAAAAAGGAGAAATGTTGCTTCATTTTGTATGTAGGTTGAAATTTAACATGTAAAATGAACATGTAAATTTTAATGTATGTGCATTTGTCATTTCATACCATATTGAAACAATTCATTTAGTTTACCAAAAAATGTATATAATTTTCATCCAAAAATAAGGTCTGAGGACCATCCAGTGTGTAAGTATTTGATGGAATTCATATTAATATCACATGCAATGTAATACTATATTCTTTTTTCAGTTCTGATGATGACGGCGATGACAATGGTGAACATAAAAACTACCGTCTTAATGCAAAAGCAACCCCTGAAGAACAGAAGCAGTTCCTTGTAAGCGAGTCAGCCCTAGCAGAGTTATTGTCCGTGTGCAGATATTGCAGTAGTGAAGCTGTTCCGGTGATTCAAGTATCCAAGGGTACCCTTATTGTGACAAACTCTATATGTGTAAATGGACATTTGTCCATCTGGAAAAGCCAGTCCAGCCACAACAACCTACCATGGAGCAACTTAATGACAGCTACAGTCCTTATGTTGAGTGGGTGCAATGCAACATCAGTTCTCAGGATGTTTGACCACCTCAATGTCCAGATGTTTTCCATGAGGACTTATAACAGACTACAGTCTTTATATGTTTCACCAGCACCTACCATGGCCTGGGATGCCGAACAGTCCATTTGCTAGAGCAATTGAGAGGGTCTGATGTAATATTAGGAGGTGATGCAAGGTGTGATTCCCTAGGTTATTCTGCCAAGTATGGATCTACAGACAAAGAAAATCCTTGACTTCCAATTGATACAGGTAAAAATATGCTTTGATCATTTAAATGTTTACATAAATAAAATTTAAAGAAATCTTGTAAAAACAAGAAGATGTGGAATAATCGCCAATGAGACAACTCTAAACCAGAGAACAGATGACATGGAGTAAACTATAAGTCACTGTACAGTGAGTCTTCAACAATGAGGGAAAAATACTAAGAAAAAAACTAAATCAAATAAATTTATATTTCTATTTTGATTCTATAAATTTTTCTAGATGCTGTTATATATATATATAATTAGAACTTGATGTCTATTTGGGATACCATATGGTTTATTTTGTTTTGTAGAGCAACGAGGTGAAAGGTTCAACGCACATGGAACTAGAGGGCCTAAAGCGTGCTCTTGGATTTCTTAAAGACTATGTAAATATTAAAGAAGTTGTGACAGACAGACACTCATCCATGTCAGGGCGACAAAAAACATCTTTTTGATGTATGGCATGTAGCTAAAGGTAATTAAAATGTATATCTGTAAAAATCATTCCAGACTGAGGTTTTATCCATCAGATAGAAAAGACAAATAAAGCTAATGCAAGATATAACATACCAAAAGCAAAGAAAAAAAATGATGACAGATTGACCCATATTATAAAATAATTCCAATTTCTGCGTTCATAAAAAGATTATGACCTTTAAATTTGGTATTGACTTATGTTATTAATGTATATAATTATGAAAAATTAACCTATAGATATAGGAAGATGTGGTATGAGTGCCAATGAGACAACTCGCCATCCAAATAACAATTTATAAAAGTAAACCATTATAGGTCAAGGTACGGCCTTCAACACGGAGCCTTGGCTCACACCGAACAACAAGCTGTAAAGGGCCCCAATATTACTAGTGTAAAACCATACAAACGGGAAAACCAACGGTCTAATCTATATAAAAATAAGAGAAACGAGAAACGCGTATAAATTACATAAACAAACGACAACTACTGTACATCAGATTCCTGACTTAGGACAGGTGCAAACATTTGCAGCGGGATTAAATGTTTTAATGGTACCTATGTTCTATTTTGAAAATTTCACTACAGCATGCATAATTATAAAAAAGAGGATGTGGTATGATTGCCAAGGATACAACTCTCCACAAGAGACTAACGGACTATAAAATTAACAACTATAGTTCCCAGTAATGGATAGCCTTCAACAATAAGCAAAGCCCATACCTGTATAGTCAGTTTCAACAGAGGGTCCATAGTTATCAAAGGCATATGTGATGAATACAAAGCCTTGTTTTGTCACAAAAAAATAATTCATTTATTATTGTGAGCCGTTTACCCTAATTGTTAATGTTTATGTTGTCATTTTGGACATAGTTTTTAATATTTTCTTTCTTATTTCAAATTACAGGTGTTTCAAAGAAGTTAGAAGCTGCAGCAAAAAAGAGTGGAGGCAAAGACATCCGCCCATGGATTAAATCCATTGTAAACCATATATACTGGATTTCCTCTTCTTGTGGAATGGATGGGGATTTGAAAGCAGCCAAGTGGTTGTCCATCATGAACCACATGTGCAACAAGCATGAAGGGCATTCCAGCATCTATCCAAAGAGTGACCATGGCGAATTATCGCAAGACCGGCTTGTAGAAGGTATTTATATTAAATTAAATGTACCTGGTTTAAATTTTAGTTTAAAAAGAAAGACATGTAAATGATGAATTTAAGTAGACAAGCACAATATCCATGTCAGTTTTTGGACTAAATATTTTTTACAGAAACAACACTTGAAACATTCAATGAAAGATATTGAAAACACTAAAACAGTGTACTTATACCTTTGTTTCCGTCAGCAAAATTTATAAAGTTAGTAGGACACAGGTGCCTTTGTTATAAGTAGACTAGTAACAGAGTTATTTCCCTTATCATTTCTAACAAGATTTGTCTTTCTTGTTCCATTGATATATTTATTAAACATTATTCTGCAATTATTTTTGAGCTACTAAATATACATTTTTTTAAAGGTTATCTAAAATTGTTATTTTAGGTTCTGTGCCATATAAGAGAATGAAAGTTGTTGTTGAGTGCAAATACCTTCTGACAGATGTGCCAAAGTTATCCCCAGTATACCGACCTATGCCTTGGAGGTTTTCCATTCTGTGGTGAACAACTTTGCACCAAAGAGCACCCACTTTTTCTACTCATCTATGCTTGCACGGTAAATATTTGATTTTATTTGTTGTTTGAAATTTAAATTTTATTAATTTTTAACCTAACAAAACTTAATTTTATTTTGAACATCTCGACTAATAAATGTTGTAAATCACTTTCAGATTGTGTGTTGCAGCATTGCACTACAATGAGAACTGCAACAGAGATAGAGCTTATACAAAAGATGGTGTGCAATGCTTCAGCATGGTTTATCCCAAAGCAAAGAAAGGCAAAGAAGCTGTAGTTAAATCCAGACCTTCACCAGCTACATATGGTATGTATTAAAATCCAAGTTGTGGTTATTAAAAAAGATAAGAAGATGTATGATTGCAAATGAGACAACTATCCATCGAAATTAATATGAAGTGTATGTAAGCACTACAGACAACCTTACAGCCTTCAACAATGAGGAAACAATACTGTATGATCAGCTTAAAAGGGCCCTGACATCAAAAATATGAATCAATTAAATTGAGAAACTATTGGCCTAATTTTAAACAACATCATTCACATAAAACAATTTAACAGACATATTGTATGGTATGCAACAAAGAGCTAACATATTTTTTAACCAAGTGATCACAGCTTGTACAGGCTTTGCTAAAGGATGTCAGTAAAACACTCAATGCATCAATTCATTTTATTGAGTAAAATTACGAATAACAATGTAATACTTGCAGTGAACAAAATTTGAAAATAATATTGACTATTTTTTGTAGATTATGTTTTGCAGAAGGAACATGACTGCTCTTCATACTCAAATGCTGCAGGGGATGTACAGATTCTTCAAAACCACTTTCCAGTCAGTTTAACGCAGATATTCGAGCCATTCAAAAGGCAGACCTCATTGAGAGACACAGGTCCAGATTTCAACGATAGAAGAAAATTATTGAGAACAGTTTAATGTTGTATGCACATTGGAAATTATTAAGAAATCTATAATTTTCGTTGGGGGTGTTAACATCAATTTGTCTTCCTAGTCTTATGATAAATAAAAAAAAAAATCCATTTGACCAGCAGTTAGATTGTTCTACAGGAAGAATGTCAGAACAAGTGTAATGATTTTGTATGATATGCAGTGGATGTTCACTGTAAACTTTTACGTGTGAATTATATTGATGAGTTTTGCGGGCTTTTTTTCATGTTGATTATTGTGAAGGAATGTCAACCTTGATTTTTGTTTAGCATTGAAAAACAAAAACTTGTTATAAGGTACACCTTTATTATTTTATTTATTCTTTAAAACAGGATCTACTGTGCAAAGACAAAAAGTCAATGTTTTTATTAATACAAGTGTTTCATTCAGAATAAATAGTTACAAAAAGTAATCAGTCCAAACTTAATTTATACAACTGCATATTTGAGGCCACAGTATTCTTCAGATGGGAAACTGTCCCTAATTTTGTTCACAACACATGCAGGCAAGATCTTTCTGTTGTGACGTCCAAGGCGATGCCATATCCACTGCACAAATCTTCTATATGCCATAAACCTATATTTCCTACAAAACAAAACATCAATTATATTCATATACAACTTTCAGTACCTTACTCTAAACTGATATGTTAATATATTCATCAAGCATACAATGTAAGTTATAAAGAAAAATTTCTTATTAACATTTTTTTTTCATTTTCGAAAGACCGAAACATTTTAATTCCGTTGTACCTGTCATTTTGTATTGTATTAAGGTTAAAAAGAAATATTTAGGATTGATAAATATTACCTAAGGTGTACTGCCATGTATATATTTTCTACCTTTGTATATTATTATAATGACACGAAAGAACTTGGGCCTTTTACATGTTCAATATGCTTTGAAATATATTATGTATAAACAAATTGTATCTGTGATATTTGAATTATGAATTTATCTGTGATATTAAATTATTATTTAATTCGTATTCTTTATTAAATGGTCAATGATTGTACTTACTCTATGTACAATTAAAATGTTGAAGTCACTAGTATTGTCTCGAAAACAGTGAATGATCATCATGAACATGGATCAATAAAACAATAACTGATTTGAAATTGGTACATCTTGAATAAGAAACTAGCCTACTACTATCATGACTTATTTCAAAACTTACTCATTGATGGGTTAATTGTCGTCAAAGGACCAACATGTTCCATGTATGCATACATGCTGACTTGCAACACATGACGGTTTAAGCAGTTTGCAATAAAGATCTCATGCTCTGTAATGCAGTTTAAGTCATCTGGTTGCATTAAATAGCTTACAGCTGATATGTCTGAACAGCATACACATTCATCTGCTGTTGTCATGGAATGGCAGTTTCCACAATCACACCTATAACATGGAAAGAAAAAAACTTATTTATATGAAACCAGCAGTACACAAAACACAATATAGAAAATGTTCAAACGCAAGAGTATGTTTCACAAATAAACTTTTGGCCAAGGTTGATCATAAGCAGGTGCGGATCCTAACCCAGGATAAAAGGGGGCAACTATGTGTCCCATTTAAATGAATTGATTGTGGAGGTATATATATCTTGAATTAAACTCTATAAAAACAATATATCATATAAATGTGGTGATTTTAATGCATATATACATTGGTATTTTATGCTCATCAAATCTAATAATATATATATATATATATATATATATATATATATATATATATATATATAAAAGAGTATATATGGACATTATTTTCTTCCCATTGCCAAAATTTTATTACTATTGACAGAACGTCTAGTGACTAGTTTACCCCAATACTTCTTCAGGTGTTTTGTTTATACAATATAACATGGATAATATTTTCTTCCCACTGCCCATTTATTATTTTTGACAGTTCGTAATGTCGTATATAAGTGAAGCTGTAACTGTATTTCAGAAGAAGAAAACGTCGATGTATATATAGTGCCTGTGCGTTAATTGTTCCAGGGCAGAGCACAGGGTACCCCTGTGGGCAGAGTGAAACAAACTATTTTTGATGGATATATTAATCGTAAAAATCAGAAATTTATATTTTCTTAATTGTTATAAATGCACCTGCCATTAATAAAACACTGAAAGTGTTGGGTTTCAAATATATTTATCATACGAACCAATTTGTGTTTACAAGGCGATCGGCATTGCTTGAAAGATCGTCAATGTCGGACTCTTCGGATGACGAATTTATATCTTCTACTGGATTATTTTCAACAAGTAACGGCTCAAACTGATACGGTCGAATATCTAAAGTTTGAGAGTTGTCAAGACCGTCCATTGTTTAATTATGCAGAAATGTGATCGACTTCGTCCATATTGAGACATTTTCTTAGCTTGTAACCACTGACGTCATCACGATCACGTGACCGGTATCTAATTAAAAATCAAAGATTACGACAAGCGCTGGATTATTTGACCATAAAAGGCCGTTTAATGAGGTTTTGACAAGAAAATTTATTAAAATATGTTTTTGACCAATATTAATTAATTAATTAAAAAAAAAAAAAAAAATTGTGTCACGTCTCCTTTAAGAACCGTTAATGCGAATAAAATTTATCAATAACAGCTACAATTTTATACTCGTAAAATTCCTGTTAAAATTCCTACAGCTCCTCCAAATTCTCCAGATTTAATAATTAAAGCTAAGATATTTCGTGGATCACTTGGGGCACGATCATACTGAGGAATGAGTATAATGACATTATCCCCACAGCAAGTTCTGATAATTTCAGTTTCGTTTTCGTGGTTAGATATTCGGCTTGGTTTTGTTGGGTCAAACAACGCACACTTACTGGCACGTATGATTGGTGGTTCAACGTCAGTGTCATCCTTGTCACTTGGGCCAATTTCTATCAGAATTGTTACTTGGCCCAATTTCTATTATACTTTCAGAATTGTCACCGGGGCCAATTTCTATAATAGTATCATAATTGTCACTGGGGCTAATGTCTATTATACTATCAGAATTGTCGTTGGGGTCAATGTCTATTTTACTATCAGAATTGTCGCTTGGGCCTCTTTTATTACTCTTTCAAAATACTGGGGCCAACTTCTATTGTACATCTGAACTGACTGGCATGCATGTACATTTCCTGTCTCCATCTTGGTTTTTGTATTTAGTTAATAAGGTTTATTGCGTAGTCATTGAATAAAATTCTATAGTTTGTATCAATGCTTTATAACAAAATCCATACTAAAATTATTGTTCAAGTCATAAGTGAGTTTTATTGAAATTTTGTATAAATTATAATTTGTACAAGTTGATCATGTAGATACAAGAAGATTTAATATGAGAGCCAATGAGACAACTTTCAATTCAAGTCACAATTTGTAAAGGTAAACCATTGTGGGTCAAAATATAGCCATTAACACGGATTATTGGCTCACACCGAACAGCAAGCTATATAGGTTCCCAAATTGACAAGTCTAAAACCATTCAAACAGAAAAACAAACGGTCTATTCTATATAAAAATGGAGAAACGAGAAACACTTATGAATCTTTTGTCATTGTGTTATTTTGTATTGGTTCATGTTCTTTAAAATATTGTTTTGTTTTAAAGTGATTAAGATAATAACACAATGTTGACTGCTGAACCCTTATTATTGACATTTTACCTATTACGTCTGATTGTTTTGTTCACTCATCGTTGTCAATATAATGGAATTTAATGAGACAGGCATAGATGTGAGCGGTTTAGCTAGCTATAAACCAGGTTTAATTCACCATTTACTACCTAAGAAAATGCCTGTAATAGTCAGAAATATTACAGTTGATATCCATTCGTTTGATGTGTTTGAGCTTTTGATTTTGCCATTTGAATAGGGACTTCCTTTTGAATTTTCTTGAGGTCAGTATTTTGGATTTAAATTTTTTTGTAAAATTACAATTTGTACAAAGTCAAAGTCAAAATAGGAATTATAATTTTACAATGTTTTTATACAAATTATAATTTGTACAAAATGATAAAAAAAAAAGATTCGTAGTTTTACTTCATGCAAGCTTACGTTATTGTGGTGGTATAGATGCCGAATTATATTTAATTTCTTCATTATCTTGAACTTAACAGTTCCTCAAATTCAATTTCAAATTTCAAATGAAACAAATATTAATGAACAATCTTACCCATTCGTCAAGTATGCATTATGGTAGAAGCAACACAAACAAAACCAAGAATACTTTTTAATCCACCCTTGCTGACATGAGAATGATAACACTTGTTGTCACACAAAAGAAATATAAGATGATACACTTAATTCGTTAAGGACACAGTTAGTTAGTACAAATTCTGTGACACAATAGAATAAAAGATTTATGAATTGACGGCATGCATAATATTGTTTAATGTTAACCGGGAGTAACTTAAATAAAACAAAAAGAAACCATTACAGTTCCTATATAAAGGAACGGTACTTAACAACACAATCTCTTCAGAAAATGTTTTTGATGTGTATTTCAATATGTATTGTCATATTGGTTAATCGTCAATAAAATATCACAGACATAATTTGCATTTTCATTTCAACAAAACTGTAGTTTAAGAGGGTAATTATTGTGTAATCAAAATTAATGTTGTATAATACAGTATAATATAAATGGAAGTTCATTACAAAGGAACTGATTATACTTTTACCTGATAACTGAATAGACATATAGTCACTATCTTCAATAACCGTTTCCTCCATTGTTTCTGCCGAAATTTGAAGTCAAGCAAATTAAAATAATTTTTAAGACGTTTTGTTTGTGCTCTTGATAATTATTTTCTATTTTTATTGAATTATATTCCATTGCTATTTATAAAATACACTATGATATGTGAAACAGTTCGACGAATGGGGATAGGAAAGGAACTTCAAACACTCTCATCAACTGGAATATGAATAAATCCTATTGAAACTGAAATTTAGCTGACGGAATCAAACTTAATTACTGTCATGCAGGTCACTGTGCACATCCACTTTACAAATCAACATCACTAAAATACAGTTTAAAAATCCAAATTACATGATACATAACTTTTAATGCATTGATACACTATTAGAGTTTTTAAGATTGATATTGATTACAAACAGCACTCTAAAACCATTACAAGAAATCCAAATGTGTCATTGATGGGGAAAATTAACAAACAAAAAAAAAAACAATGACACCAAACACAAGACAGACATTTTGGCGCGATAGTAACCTTCGTTTTAAAAAATATTACGTTCCTATTTATCTAATAATTCATCAAGTATCGAGCTGGATATAAATGTACTTTTATTCATGTAAAAATCACTGGCAACCAATGATTTGTTTTGCCTAGCGAAGGCATAGACCTTGCAGGAAAAATGCTAAAGATGAATATTTTTATTCAATGTACCATATGCGCAATCCGAAAAGTTATTTATTACCAATAGTAATCGAACCAAATACAGGTCACCTGAACGTATATAATATTGAAGAACAAAAGTTTTACATCCTGTAGTTAAGGGAAATGGCAAAGTTTCAATACAAAAGTAATCTTATATAATTAAAAAAAACACTAATTATTGAGCTATTGAAAAGTAATTAAAATTTTACGAAATTAAGAATGATCCTGAAAATGAAAATAAGTTAAAATATAGTTTTTGCGTCCGAGGCGGTTTTGTTGATGTGACCTCTGCAAAACGCTACAAAACACAAATTTAACATCCAAAATTTAATAATTACTTGAAAGCATAATGAACTGTATTATCAAAAGGACTTTAACGAATATCTATATCCACATAAGGTAGCTTTTTCGGAGAAACTTAGATACTTAAAACTTTCTCTTTCAATGGAAGTTTTAAGAAAGTAATGATTATAATCAAGTCAGTACCGAAGTACTGTATTATGAGTTGATAATACCCATGGGGACAAGCAGTTCACCACAGCAGTTTCGACCAAAGGTTACAAAATTAGAAAGAATAGTTTATAATATGAAATGAAGCCTCTAGTAAAACATTTCTCACATGAAAATAACACTTTATAAATCCCATGGGTCCTGACTTCTTTCTGATTAATGTCATGAATTTCACATGAACTTTACAACAACAAACAATTGGTATTTTTCATGTTTTTAATCATAGTACAAAATTCAGATGTTATTTGAATGACTTTAATTTGTACATTCACGTGAATTTCAAAAAAAAATAATAATCATGTGATTTGCACATGTAATTCACGTGCGTTCTACATTAGATTCACGCATTAAAACTTATGTGATATTAGTACATGTGAGTTTCATGCATAAGCTCGTTTGATGTGAAATTTAGGTGAATTTCACATGAGATTCTAAAGAATCTAAAATTCACATAAAATTCACGTGATTGTAATTTCCTGTGTAAATACTGGTACTATGCGAGGATAAAAAGTAAAATAACGGGATAAAACCAGCTAAGTAACACATATCATTCGGTACTGTTATTGTTGTAACAATAGATAAATCAAATGATTATTAGTATTTAAAATATAACGAAATAGATATCATTCAACCAGACCTATAATGCCAAAGTAATTAATTTCAACACAATAACATTGATGCGTATTGTAAGTCATTACATTACAAATACATTGGCAATGTAATTGATTACATTTCTATTATTTTGTCCAAAATCTTATGAGCTATAGATATGATATATGATGTAAAGACTAGAAAGACACTTAATACATGCACTGTTAACCTCTTTACTTGATCATTTCAAATTGTGTGATTTACAGTTAACAAAATTTGAATTGTCGAAATAGTCAGGATTTTCTACCACAGGAATAAACAACTTTTCAAAAAAAAAAAAGATGTGGTATGTTTGCCAATGGAGAATCACAACAGTTCACATGATGAGGATGTAAGCAATAAAAGGCAACCAAACGGACTTCAACAATCAGAAACCCCATACTGTTTAATAGGCTAAAAAGCTCCGACATGAAAATATGATATAGTTGAAATGAGAAAACTGTATTCAGCTATATTTGGCAAAACTTTTCGAATTCAGTTTTCAATGCTCTTCACTTTCGTTCTGTATCTGTCCAATTGCAAGTAATTATTAATTTCACTTACATGTAATTGAAAAGATGCTCAATTACACATGTCATTGAATTACTATCAAATTTGTAATGAATTATAGCTAATTGAAAGTATATGTTCAATTACGACAGGTCTGCCTTGAAATCTTAATATTCGACAAATATAAATCTATCTGGGTACCTAAGACGCCAATCTTCTTTTAACCTTTAACGGCGAAATGCAAAACTTTAATTCGCACGCAAATTCTTAAACATACTTTCACAATAATATGTAGCTGTATCTTCTCTGAATGAATTATATGATATTGATATTTTCCTGCCTTTTTCGCGATTTTATAACTTCGATGTCGATGGAAATATTAAATGATCATATATCAATTTCAATTTTCATATTTTATTGTAATATACATACGATCTATTTGATGTCGAAATCGGTTCAGTTTCCATATACTCTCCTTTAGTTTTCCGTTAATCGTTTCCAACTCTAATATCTGGTTGTCCTTCTGTTGGCAACTATTACACGAGTATGTTGCTCCTTGCTTATCGTCTGTTGACTTCCTATCGTAACATAATACCATATCATTCTATTTCAAAAGACAATTTTAAAGATTATTTCTCTGAATTGATTTTCTTCTTATAACGGTCAAATTCGAAATCCAAAATTCACTAAAGATATCAGCAACAATTAAAACAATGAACAAAGCGTTTATATTTTTATTGTCATGAACACAACCACAGCATTTTATTAAATTGTGTGTGTTGTCGTTGTATGTTAAGTGTATCCTTTTCCTGAAAAATTGTTTAGGTTTTAATTAAAATTCATGACAACGTGAATTGATATTAATATATTCAAATTGAGAAAACTGAAATGTTTCAACAAGGGAAGATAACAAAGATAATGATGTTCTGTTTTAATTTTCCAAAGATAATACCTGGTTCCGATCCTAAATCTCCATGGTATTGTACTTGTGTTGCACATTTTGCATGTAGTGTAAATGTAACATTTTCTGAAATAGGATTTTATTGTTTGTAGTAATCCTACCATATGAAATAATGGTTATATAAGATTGTAGGATAAAAACATCATTGCTCAAACTTTGAAAAGATATCATCATGATCATATACAATATATAATTAGTAGACAAATTATAAAAATATATGATCAGCAAAGTCTTTATCGCGGTCGTCTACATTGGTCAATCGTCATTTTATACCTTTCCATTTTGATATTTTTTATTGGTCAAAACGTCGTCATAGGTAAAATTTGGAACATTATTCACAATTCCTTGTCCTCTAATAAGTCATTTGATATTAATTTTCTATATCAATAATCTTTTTCTGTTTAAAATAGACAACAGAAAAACTTTTTCCCTAAAGAACAAATAGATCGTCATAATGAAGTTCAATGGTTTTACGATTGACATTAATTGATATCTCCATTTCGAGACACAAATATGCACCTGTTTTATTACAGTTCGATTACTATTTCCGTGTTTCTTGTATACCAGTCAGTTTAGAATATATATTTTTCATACTTGTTAGTCAATAATGGTCACTATAAGACATAACTGTATTGGTACAGAATAGGAATATAAAACTGAAATGAAACACAAAAGAGACGATTTCAAGTCTTTTGATGGCGATTTTACTTTAAGGCCATGGTCACATTGAGCTATTCTCGGTGCAGTGTAAGTATCCTCAACATGTTAATACAACTACTATGTTTCCAATGATAACAATCAAGGCTTACATGCTGTTTGATTTACTTACTCACTCAGAGGTTAATTCATATAAGTATATTTTGTCTTGCGATTTACAATTTGAAGTTGGAAGTAAATAAGACAATTTCGTTTAAAAACGAATGGAATTTTATCTAAAAGCGTTTTTAATGTCACTAGCGGGTCATAGTAGGGTTAATTGTCAAACTATATTTATTTCAGTTCACGGTACATTTCATTAGTCTCCATATAGTCATTATACAATGTTATGATAGGCCAACCTTAACAAATAGTCTGGGGACTGGCAATAAGTCCAATATTTAAATGTAGTTAATTAGTCAACACAGGAGTTCACATTTTAGCGAGGCGCTTTTCTGTTTCCTACTTAACATTTGGCTGTTCAGTTGCTCAATTTCTAAATAAAGGCAACAGTAGTATATCGCTGTTAGAAAGTCATAAATCGATTGAGAGAAAACAAATCCGGGTTACAAACTAAAACCGAGGGAAACACATCAACTATAAGAGGAAAACAACGAAACAACAGGAAGACTGAAGAGCAACAAATAACGAACGACAATGCAACACACACAGAAACGAACTATAAAATAACAACTGCCATTTTCCTGACTTGGTACAGGACATTTCAAGAAAAAATGGTGGGTTGAACCTGGTTTTGTGGCTAGCCAAACCTCGCGCTTTTATAACATTGTTAAATATAACACTAAAATGACAACACCACATGACAGGAATACAGTACAAATAAATGCAAGAACATTCAGGACATAAATACACAATACAATAATACATTTCGACATGCTAACCACAGAATAAAAACGAACACGTAAAACAACCGAGGACAGTACACAAAACACCACAACAGAACCACGAACTGTCCGTCACACGACTGAATCAACGCAACAAAAGTGACGTCGCAGGTAAATTTCTAAAATTGGATATAAATCCAGATTAGGTTTGTAATTATGTTATTTGATGTATTTTATAACAATTACAAGAATATTAATATAGAATGTTAGTAATTAGATAATTAATTGTATTATCTAGCTATGTCGGTATTTCTTCTAAATCAAACTGCAAAACAAATAAATCAGTACATATAGGAATCATATAGTTGCCTTAAACTGAAATCTTATAAGTAAACTGGGTGATTAATTATCTCTACATTTACATGCGAATAGAAAATTAAAAAAATGAGAATTACAACTACAAACGATATGACATTTAACAATATCCAATCAAAATTACAAATACAACATCATAACTAAATACATGCATGTTGGATAAACAAATACCGTGACACGTCGTATAGCAATGCGAATTCACACTCCGCAAAATAGTCATATTCGGGAAAAGTTCATGTTCGGAACTTAAAAGACTAGACGACTTTAATGGTAAACCACAATCTAAGAAGTGGTAAAAGTGTTCTTAGTTAGTTTAGACACGGACACATCGTATGGATCAACCAATTCGTGATGGTGTCCATAAAATATACAGAGTGTCATTATCAATATTTCCTCCTCATAACTCTGTTGGGACAGTTTTGCGTAAGGAGAACACTCCTGTTTATGAAGTCAGTATAGTGTGAACATGCACGAGCATAACGTATCAACTGAAATATGTAAACACCATACTATGGGGCAGAGGGTACAGTCCGTGTAACGTAAAGTTAACAATACGAACGATGCCCGAACCATGTACGGACGATGCCCGTACGATGTACGTACGCTTCCCGAACGGTGTACGAATGCAAACGAAACGCTGACCGAACGTTGTACGGACGCTGAACGAATGATGTACGAACGAAACCATGTACCATAAACCATACCATAAACGATAACATAAGCGCCCTTTTGTCGTACATCGTATGGTTTTGCGTACATCGTTTCATTTAGCGTATACCGTATCGTTTAGCGTACATCGTTTCGTTTAGCGTATATCGTATCGTTTAGCGTACGTCGTTTCTTGGCATGCATAGTTTCGTTTAGCGTATGTTTTTTAAATATAAAACATGAATTGTGTTCTGTTAAATCTTTTTATATAGGTGATAATATGCGTAAAATTTAGATTGGATGCATGTTTCAGTTTTTAATTAATATTTTAATAAATTATAATTTAATCTGACTCGATGTTGATCCAACATTATTTACATAAAAAGTTTGAAAAATAAACACTGAAATAAATTTAAACAAATTAAAAGATACAATTATGATTTTTTTTAGCCGTAGAAATACGTACTTGGTGAATGTGCGAGTAAACTACAGTCAACATTTTTGAATATAGCCTAAGGTATCCCCATTTTTTCCAAATGAACAATTTATTTTAGATGGAATTCGGAATTAACCTAATGTTCTTACAAAAGCATATTCGAGTCTTAAGGTTGACCTTTTGTTCAAAAGTGTTGTTAAATATTTTTATGTATTCTCTTTATAGCATTATTCTAAAATCGACTGAGTAGCAGTTTTATCTATATGTCGTAATTAAACCATTTTGTTTAGATTATAGATTTTTTTATTCATTTTCAAATCAGACAAAAAAACCAAATATTCGAGAAATTTCAAATTAAAACAATTACTCATTATGTGCCTCATCAACCCCAAACATAAATCCCTACCAATGTACAAACGATTGTGTACTATTTTAACTATAAATGCACTTGACTTTAAACAATCATCAACAATTGTCCGGCAAAAACTAGACCTTTTCCTCTATTCTTTAATTTTCTTATACCATTTTCCTCTGTTCTTTATTTTGCCTGTTATACTCTATTCTAATTTTATATTTTTTCTTTATTTTCCTGTATCTATACCTCCTTTATTCAGAGCAACCCACCCTAAATATACATATGATACACGCGGTCTATAGGTCATCGCTTGTGTCGTGATACACATGTTTGCATAACAAAGGATGTCCTTGTTCATATTTATAACATTGTAAATGACCTCCTAATGATACATCTAATAGTTACCACTGGACATTAAACAGCTAACTATAAATTCATCCGTCATATTCTTAGTTTTGTTATAATGTGAAAATCAAATAACATGATGAAACAATAATTATTGCAGATTTTCACTACGGAAATAATGGGAAATAATTGTAAACAAAACCACTCAATCACATCCCTACGCCACAAATTAAAGTCTAGCCTTTTCACATTAAAATACATTATTTTCATAAACCTATTTCTAAATAATTTAAACAATTTTAAAACAAACGGTCATTTTCTATTTGCCATAAAAAAAAAAAAAAAAACAATTATTTTCATTTCTTATTTTAAACAGATCGATTGTTTTCAATGGTCGGTGCCTGTCAGCATTTATAAAATTTAACACCGTGTTTGCCAGAAAGAAAGCTACATAGAACAGGAAAACAACAATGTCTTAGAAATACTTCCAGGCCCTATTTTCTAATTTCTGTTGTAATGTGGTGTAATGCAAAAAGGTAACTCCTGAATACTGATTTGTACCCTTAAGCATTTGTGGTTAATGACAAATCTATGGTAGTCTCTTTTCTTTACTCGAAAGTATTCGACTAAATCATGTTTTATTGATGAAAATTGCTCATTGCTGACGAATGTTAAACATTGATCCCTAGATTTTCAATTGTTTAGTTGTTAGGTTACTGTCTGATCTCGCAAACCTGGCATTTTATGGTCATTATTTTTGCATCCAATTGCACCAATGTTTTAAAAGATATAAACGCCACACCGTACGAGAGTCGTTATTTTACATAAACTATTAGTATTTTTTCTATAACGAAATACGAAACCACTTCTCGCAATTCGCTTTGGGGTTATTGTGCTTGTCTTTTGACAAAATATGGCCTTGTCTCAAAAACAAAAGTATAACATAATAAAGAGTAATATATAAAACTGGACTAGAGTGAAGAGTTGGGAAGTAGGAATTCGAATTTTAATTGAATGTTCTAAATCTTAGTGTATTTCTGATATATGATTGTAGACTCAAAATTTCTTTGTTTTGCTGAAATGAAAGGTCACCGTCGCCAGCCAATAAAAGCAAAATGAATATTAGTAGATCTTTCTAATTTTGAAAACAATATTTCTCTTGTTTCGTTGATAAAGGGCACTTAAAAATAGTGAATACTATCCTCATCAGGATGACCACAGCTGCATGCGGGATTGGGTTTAATATTAATAAGGTTTAAATCTGCATTTGAATAACTGCACCATATTTCTCAACTGTGTATGAATGATATTAAGATTTCTATCACCACAACTAAAATAGGAAGTGCGTACTGTGAATAAATACTCAGTTTACTATTATTTACAGCAAGTTATCACGTATAATACCACGTTAACAATTAGGGTGACAGTGTTTGATAGTCTGAAGGAGACAGCATCAAGGATTTAATAAGGCAAATTAAGCTTTTGTTGTACTTAATCTTACTAAAGTTTTCTTTATTATACTTAATAGATATATATCCGAGATACGATAATGTAGTTTTCTTTTCATATCACACTGATCATCAATGATGGGATAATGTCTACTGAGAGAATTTAACCAGAGACTGGATAACGTAGAAATGACCAATCAAAGGTCACTGTACGGCCTTCAACAATGAGCAAAATTCATACAGCATAGTAAGATATTAAAGGCTCGAAATGACAAATGTAAAATACACTCAACACTGTTCAAACATCACCGCACGTCAAACTTTGAACAGCAGAAAAACCTGATTGGACATTCGTGACAATTTGGCACGCCCTCATGAATTGGCGTACGTCCTATTATTATTAGTTATTATTTTCCTGTCTATTCTGTCATTTATTGCATTTGATTTGTAATTTGTCCTCATGTAACACATATTTGTGTTTGAGTGTAAATAAAGAATTGAAAAATGTATTTTGCGTCAAATGTGCAATGAAGCCACGGATCGTCGTAATCTTCAAAAATAGTTCTGAAACGGATGATAAAATGTGGAATGTCTGAATAGAAATATAACAATTATGTCCACTGTGCGATTATAAAACGGGCTATATTTGGACATTTTGAGATACTATAAGTACTTGTTTTCTGTGATAGAATTTCAGAGGTCAATACGACTTTTAATCAGTTGGATTTTCAATTTTAATTAAAAAAAATGTGTTTGGTTTTCTTCTTTTCTTCAAATTCAAATCATGATTCTTTAGTTTGAACATATTTTATTGTTTAAAAATGACAAACGGATTAGACACAAGTTTTCAACTTAGTGACGTCTTCTCAATACATACATAAATATACAATTTAGCATGAAGATATAAAAATAAATTACATATAAATTTTAAGAATCGAATCAATGGATATTTTCCACTTAATATAACTAATCGAGTGCGCCTAATTTCAGAAGAAAAATACAAACACACCGAGCTGTGTAAAATAAAATATGTTAGTGTACATGACAAGTCATGTGTGTGAATTTGTTTAAATGTAAATTATACACTCATAGTTTATGATGTGATACATATTGAGTCGCTTTTCTAGTTACGGATTAATAGGAAAACGGAATAAATCTACACGTAATTGTAAGTATCAATTTTGTTTTTTAATTAAAACCATTGAAACGTTTCAGAATACAATAGTCAATCATAAAGATCATTCGAATATTGTATCCTTAAGAGCATAAATTGATCATGTTCTAGTAAGATCTGTTACAGAATAAGGTTGTCAAAGTTGAGAAAAACGCTTTGTACTTTTTATATTCTTTGTGGACAAATAGAAAAACACTATCATTTTCGTCAGAACTCAAAGACTCTTCACCAGAGAGCCAGAGCAATACATAAATTGTAATATTGACAGCAAAAACATTGATTTCATTTATCATTATAAGCCTTTGTGAAGAAAAATTGTTACAATATAATAAATAAATAATGATTCTTCGATATTTCCCATTGTCTTCTGAAAATAAGTTGAATAATTCAAAATTTGTATACCAAACATTTAAAATTTTACTCTGCGTTTATAAATAGCATTGAAAGTACAACATCTTATAAACGATAAACATTGATAGAGGTAAATGAGCCACTCTTTCTCATGTTGAGATGGAATATGTTCGTTATTTGATTTAACGAGTTTAACAATCGAAACCCCCGAAATATCGTCTTATGACAAGCACGAAAAATGGCGAAACTGAACTTCCAACAGCGGACAATGATTTCTAATTATATAATATTCTTTCAATGGATTTTTTAAATGCAATGTAGAACTTATCAATTAAGACATTTCTTATCCTTTTGAAATATGAAGTCACATGCACGAAGAAGTTTTTCTGACGTATGAAAAGTGAAAAAAGGCATGACAGGAGTTTAGAGAAAAAGGCAGTATGGGCATTTTGCCAAAAGAAAAGGCATGATGACTTCATGTAAAACAAGTCAGAATAAATTAATAACTAAGAAAGGCAGGACAGAATAGAGTGTAAAATTAAAAAAGCAGGACTACATTTACATTGAGATTACATTTAAAGAAAATGCAGGACAACATTTTCATCCTAGCCACCCCCCCCACCTCCCCAAACTCCATAAAATTTAATGGTATCTCCCTAGTGTTGATTTCAACAACGAGCTTTGTAACCACAGAGATAAAGTCAATTGTGAGTCGGTGTGACTCTATCCATCACCAACACATAACCACAAGCTGAGTGAGGAGACTTTCTTGCTATAAGACGGCTAGAACTATTTCGACCTTGTCGTCTTATTTTTAAAATTACGTCATAGATTATCTGATCACTATAACGTTTTTACAAAATATTCGTTCCCGTGAAAACTAAGATTTGTTTAACTTTCAAATTTCATCGAGGTCTCTTCTCAGGATATTACGGCTATCTGTATGTTGGCTTTAAAGTCGACAAGATAACAGGTTAATGTATTTAAGTGAATTTAAGATTTGTTGCAATTCTAAAGTACAATGGTTAAATCAATCTTATCTTTGATGTGCCACATGGGCATCCCTATAAATAAGACAGTCCATGCGTGACCCATGGCATTAGATATATTTTGCATGTCATTGGATATTTTCTATCATAATCCAGGCCAGCTAATAACTAGTGTGAAGCTAGCACTAATAACCTATATTATTTACGTGTCTGAAATTTTTGAAAATGAAACTAAACTCTATATAGAACAGACCTTTTACGAACGTCGGGTTGGGACTTTATTATTTGTGTGAACTTGGGATTTACACGTATTAAACTCTTCACTTTTCGGGATTCGAGGAAAAATATTTAACAAACATTGTTGATGAACACAAATAAAAAATAATTCTGTATCATAAATTTAATTTGTTAATATTTGCAAATCTTGAAAATTTCAAAACCAGCTGATTTTTTTTATTTCTTCAAGTTGAATAACTTAAAAAATGGGGATATACACGACTTCCCAAATTTAATCTAAAATTCAACTACATTACTCAACACTTTGAATATTGAAACAATACGAGATATAAATATGTTTTTTTTTTTATCAAATTCGAATACTGGGAGCTATCTGAAGTCTGTTCATAGGATCTCAGTTTTAATATAGGCGTGAAATCCATCACTTTTATCCAATCAACTGTCCTTAATAATAAAGATTGGCGTGCAATTGTGTCTGTGTCAAGTTAGATAAATATATTCATATTTCTGGACGTACATATGTCGGGGTTTAGGCTATTTCATTCGATAGTAGTAGATGAAAAAAAGGATTTTCTGTTATTCTATCTATAACTGAAAAAGTGGCATTAAATTGTAGAGGCAGTCCCACTTTATGTGAAGAATAGAACATTTTGGATTTTCTTCTGTTCACTACCAAATGTCAGCCTGTACCACTGAAAATGTATAACTTCGGACTAGCAAACACGGGCAACCCAGTTACTAATATTCCTGCTTCCAACTAAACGTCATGTTCTAGATTGTCGGAATCTTGTTGAGTACAACCATTCAATGACTCACGTGCATATTACATAATTGGTGTTAAGTTTATGCGAATAAGATAATTCCTAGTCAATACATATTTCATTTTTATGCCCCACCTACGATAGTAGAGGGGCATTATGTTTTCTGGTCTGTGCGTCCGTCTGTCCCGTTTCAGGTTAAAGTTTTTGGTCAAGAAAGTTTTTGATGAAGCTGAAGTCAAATCAACTTCAAACTTGGTACACTTGTTTCTTATGATATGATCTTTCTAATTTTAAAGCCAAATTAGACTTTTGACCCCAATTTCACGGTCCACTGAACATAGCCTTACATCAACTGTCAAGATGAAGAACAGGAATAAAAGCCCTGTTCATTGATAATTTTCTATGTTTTCTATGTATTGTGTGCGATTTTGTCCCATGTACATTTACTCCATATCCTTTCATTTTCTATAGAAAATGAAAGTGGGAGTTTCAGGTTAAAGTTGTTGGTCAAGGTAGTTTTGATGAAGCTGAAGTCCAATCAACTTGAAACTTAGTACACTTGTTGCTTATGATATGATCGTTCTAATTTGAAAGCCAAATTAGACTTTTGACCCAATTTCACGGTCCAATGAACATAGAAAATGAAAGTGGGAGTTTTAGGTTAAAGTTTTTGGTCAAGGTTGTTTTGATGAAGTTGAAGTCCAATCAACTTGAAACTTAGTACACATGTTCCCTATGGTATGATCTTTCTAATTTAAATGCCAAATTAGATTTTTACCCAATTTCATGGTCCATTGAACATGGAAAATGATAGTGCAGTGGGGCATCCGTGTACTTTGGACACATTCTTGTTTTAGAAATTTAATCTTGTGCTTGCACACTTTAAAACGTTTTCTATATTGTATAGAATTTACCATTGGAATCAAAAGTAATACCTAAGTGTTTATGACAGGAGACAATTCTACTACTTGATTTTGAAGTTCCATTTAATTTCATCTGGAGAAGAATTACAGGAGAATAGCATAGTAATTGTCTTGTTAGGATTAAAATCAATAAACCAATCCTGAGACCATGCTGAAATTTGTTCTAAATCGCTATTTAAGACATCCTCTATTGTGTAAGGACTATTTCTTGAATAAGAAAGGGATGTTTCATCAGCACACAATCGAGTTAGACTTATCAAATTACCAGCTATGTCATATACATGAATAAGGAATAGTAGGGAACCTAATAAAGAGCCTTGTGGAACTCCTGCATTAGTATTCTCAAAAGGCGAATATGAACTTGAAACAAAACGCTTTGTGCAACTAATTAAGTGATTAAATACATTTTTAAATACAATTTTTTCAAATACTTTGCCCACTGCTGATAATAATGAGATTGGTTTATAATTGGAAATCCGGTTTTGAAAATAAATATATGCCAAACTGAAAGTCAACTCATTTTAAAGAAGTTTTGAAAATAAAATGGTTAAATGCATTTTTTTTTTACATAAAGCACACTAAATTTACATACATTATCAGATCAAAATATCTTAAATACCCCAGTCCAGAGATACTGTGTATATTCGACTGAATATACCATATCGATAATTTTACATTCGTACTTGTTACGTAACAAGATCTGTGTCCAGGTAAAAAGATCCAGCAGGTGGTGTATATTCTAAAGTGTTTATCGCCTTCCATTTTACATCTGACGATGACATTTAGCTTTAGGGCCATTTTGTTTTCGCAAAGAAAAACTAAAATAAAAAAAAATTATATATATAATATTCTGTTGAAAATCTTTTTAAAGGTAAACTGGTAAGCATAACGTCTTCGCAATTTCTTGTTCAGATCCAGGGACACAGATGTCAGAATGAATAAGAAAACACTAAATTCTTAAACAATATGTTGTAAAATGGACACCAAGCACATTTTGATAGACAAGTGTACTGATAGATTTTCTTGTGTATTTTCTATGTTCTGGAAACTTCAACATCCCATCAACAATATTTAAATTAAAGTCCTAAGTTTTATAGATTAAATATATTTTTTTTAAATATCATTTGCAAGGCTGCATGCACATTGCACCTATCGTTTTTATATATTTCTTTTCCGCCATGCATAAGTTTACTTTGACTTCTATATATATAATGTTTTTCAGAGATCGATTTATAAACTTTTGCTTGAAATAATTAATCCACACAGAGCGATAGCACAGACAGAAAAATTCTCTGGAAAGAGGACTGTTTGCAAATCATTTTGAAAGAAAACTAAATTATTTTGATATCCTAATGATAATGTTTCTTTTAACAGCACTATATTTTATTGATTATTCAATATATGTATATGGTATCCGACATTTATATACATGTACATGCATAATAAAATCCCTTGGATATATTTTAGTTGATTGATTGTAAGTTGTTTAATGTCCAGTGTAAACTATTTCAAACATTTCTATGAAGAAAAGAGTTTCTCGTTCCTAGGAAGATTTAAGGATTTTTGTGCACAATGTAATTTAAAGTATTAACTCCGTGTTTCAAAGTAAAAAAAACAATATTGTTTTCTTCATATTTAAAAAAAATGGATTTGTTTTGTGCTCAATAGAATTTACTACGACCAATTAAATAGTATTTTCAATGAGGTTTATATTTAGGTGTGTGCCAAATAGGAAACAATAAACTGGTAAGTTGGTGACCATTTAGACTTCGTTTAGATGAAACACGTCTTCAAAATTAATAGTTTAAAATTTTGGGGAGTTAAAAATTGTAAAGTGAAACTTTTTCTTTTATTGTTAACTTTGCACTAAAATGTATATTCAAACCTATTCTATTACTTTCCTCTGAGCACAGTCTTAAGGAAATATATATTGAATAACTCTATCAAATATGGTTTGTTTTAAACCGAATTAAACGTACATCAAACGGAACTGAAACTGTAGGAGATCATAGTGGGTTTAACGACAACGAGACAGCAATCAAACAACAAAAAAACACATAAGGACAGCTAGTGGGCAACATAAATAGTGTTCACCAATAGAAAGGTGTATACACAACATCCCTAATTTCTTTATCATTGTGAATAAATTTTTCCCGGAAAATAGAATACATGAACTACATGTCTTTGATTTAACAGAACAAATAATAAAAGATCTGGCATTAAAACGTGATTCTCCATATAATTTAAAAATTGAAGAGAAAGCCAGAATATGAAAGTTATACAATTTAAAGAATACCAATCTTAAAGTTTTACTACTTAGAGGTATATTTTCCCCTTTCTTTTAACCTACAAGTAAACTTCCTGAGAGCCGATGATTAAATATCCTAATTTTTCCGAAATGTTCATATATAATATTAATATGGCGTCAAGTGTTTAAACAGTTATTTGCCAATCAAATCGGTATGCACGTTAAATAAATATTAAAATGTCATATAAATAATGCTTAAAAATGATGCAATTATATTATCAATCTAAAATATAAATCATGAACACAAAAAAATAATATATGTATTAAATGACTGAAGCAATTTTAAATTCTAAGGATATTGTTACAATATTGCCGAAAACTGAGACTACTATAACTGTTATACGTGTAGTAGTCTCAGCCGAAAACAATACTTAATTGAAAAATATAAGCAAGTATGACAAACCAATCAAAAATTTATTGTTTGGGATTATTCATGGTTGACTAGTTCTATATTAACCAGTGACACGTGTCCTAATTATTAAGAAAAGGGACAGAAAAGTATTGAACAGAAATAGCCGTTTTTTCAAAACTATATTTTCAAAATTCACTGCATGATTTAAACAGCTTAAAAGTGTTTCATTTATTTTATCTTTGTGCGTATACGAAAAATTGAAAGCAAGTTGAACTTCAATGTTCATGACTTACGAGTTTTAGATTTCTTTTGAAATTGATCGATGAGCGGCTTTTCACAAATACCGAACAAAAGAACGTCAATTAATGGACAAGCAACCCAACGAGAAAAATAAAATTTAAGAGGCATCTATAACTAGTTTTGAGTTAGAGAAATCATTCAATGCCATATGATTGTATTTAGGTTTGTGCGTTTTTTGATTTACGAATAAGCGAATAAGTCAATAAGATAAAATAAATAAATAATTGAAGCCAAAAAAAAAAAAACAAAAAAGATACATGAAATAAAATAATAACATAAGTTTACAAATACGTACCTAGGTGCATTTAATAAAGCAACATTTGAACTTATTATTACCATTTTTTTAATTGTAATTTTATGTTTATGTATATTTAATGTTACCCGATATGGAGTTCTTCTAAAAGATAAAATTCACTTGAATGGGTATTTCTGGTGTATATACATGTATCACACGTGCTATCTACATGTACAATATACAGAAATGACACGACTGGGTATTGTAAAGTTACTGAAGGAGATTAATGTCAAATGCATATCCCCGGGCGAAGAATTTATTGGTTTTCAGAACTGGATATCTTCAAAACACCGTGTGTACACAAACAAAACAGTATTCATCTTTTACGCAGTCTAGCCTGAGAATAAAAGTTTTGGCAATTTGTGTAGGATTTTAATTTTAGAATGTAATGAACAAGTAAGAAGATCGTTAAAACCTTAAGTGAATCGGAAATGAGCTATGCACGATGAAAGGAAAAGTTTGGTGCGTCGATAAGAAATTTCATAGAGGCATGTGATATTTGTAAAATTTCAAGTCTTTCAATAACAACCATTTGTAGAACTGATTATTTCGATCCTTCAAATATGTGTAAAATAATTAAAATTTATATTTTCTAGTCTCTTTCATATATACAATTGTAGTATGTTTATAAATACTGTAGATTTGTATTTGATCATCGATTGCATGCATAACGTCCAGTGACAAATATTTCATGTATTCGTACAAAGAATTAAAATACAATTGATTGGTTATTTAAAGTAAATGATTTGCGTTAGAATAGGTGAAACTTGGCCAGAAGCTTACCTCTAAAATAAAGAAATATAAAAAAGGTAGAGTTATTTTTAATTCTGTATTTTACTCATACATGGACTTAAGCACTTTTTACAGTAACAGTTTTAACACCGACAACAGGAATCACAAGCGACGCTGGTTCCATAGATGTCTTCAGCGAATTTTTATATATCCCTGGCAATTTTCGGTTTATATCAGACTCTGACATTGAGGGAACAAATACCATGGATATGTCTTGTCTTTTTAATATGTTTAGATATAAAACGTGTATCTCATACAAAGCCTCATTTATAGAACATTATATATAATTGATTGTGTCAAGGAAATATTTGGATCAGAGAAATAGTTGGTGGAGGAGAGAGAGAGAGAGAGAGACTTATATCGCGGTATTTGGTCTCATGTTATTCAAGTCAAAATGTGATGGGAGGAAACGTTTCCCTTCGTTTTATATATATTCCATAATGATATTAGTTGGAGATTTAATCCAATCCAAACTAATAATTGTTTTTTTATCCTGCATCTTTTATATTAAATTATTTCAACTCAAAATAATAATTGAAATAACTTTCTGAAATGAAACCTAACATATATCAGACGCTTAACAAAACGATATACCATACGATTGATGAAACGCTAAACGATATCACATACCATACGATAAACGAAACGCTAAACGCTAAACCATACCATGTACCATACGACAAATAAAACGCTTAACGATACCATGAACCATACGATATACAAAACCCTAAACGGTGACATTTACCATACGATGAACGAACGATGAACGAACGCTAACCGAACGTTGTACGGACGCTGTACGAATGATGTACGAACGATGACCGAACTCTATACGAACGATTCCCGAACGCTGTACGTACGATTCCCGAATGAAAAAAGTGTTAACTTTTACGTTACAGGGACTGTATGTTACTGCTGAGAAATGGAAAATTGATAATTGGGAAGTTGAAATCGTCCTGTTTGTCATAGATTTTAGTATGAAGTCGTTCATCTGTGTCAATATTGAGGAAAAGATCAAGGTATAAAGTAGTCCTTCTAGTATCAGCAGTATCCTTTATTTCAAGTTCACTGGGATATATGAGATGTGAGTATTGGCTGAAATATGGGTTATTCAGCGATAGGACATCATCAATATATCTGAAAGTAAAATTAAAGAATTTCGCAAGGTGCTTTTTCTTTTGTCTTTTAGAAGGTTCTGAATGAATTCTGCTTCATACGAGTACAAAACAAATCGGCCAGTAAAGTTTAAAGTTTGGGAATTGATCTTTTTTGTCAATGTAACTAGAAACAACTGTTTTACAACTAGTTTGCCTAGCTATATAAACTGTTATCACAGAGATATGTCTCGCCTTATTGTAATTTTGATTACGTAAATGTTGAAATTAAAATAGCTATACTTTAATATGTTACATAAGTTATGCAAATATTCAAAATCAATGAATAATGACTGAGGTACATGTCTTAACAATCTCCATGTAAATTAGATGAGCCAACGTTAATACAACTGCATACCAAATACCGTTGACTTATTAAAAGTTGTTTCCTTTAAACAAACATGAACACAAACATTAACGTGTAAACTAAGTAAAAGTTTCAAAGTCAATGAACCATGAAAAGGGGTGGTGCTATATAATCTCCATGGAAACGATACTTGCAAATGCCAATAAATTTGCATACCAAATGTCATTGACTTAACATTAGCAGTTCATCATAACTGATATTATCACAAACTAATACATGTAAACTAAGCAAAAGTTTCAAGTCGACAGACCATGACTGAGGGGCAGGGCGAAATAATCTCCATGGAAATGAGATGTGTTAATGCTTATACAACTGAATATCAATTACAATTGGCCTTTCATTAAAGGTTCCCTTGAACTGACCTAATCACAAACTAATACATGTAAACTAAGCAAAATGTTCAAAGTCAATAGACCAATGACTAAGAGGGTGGAGCCAAAAATCTCCATGGAAATGCGATATGCCAATGTTTATACAACTCCATACCAAATGTCATTGACATATCACTAGTGGTTCCCCATACACTGACCTAATCACAAACTAATACATGTAAACTAAGCAAAACTTTTAAAGTCAATAGAGCAAGACTGAGGAGGCGGTGCCAAAAATATCCATGGTAATGGGATATGCCAAAGCTTATACAACTGCATTCCAAATATCATTGACCTACCACTAGTGGTTTCTCATAAACTTACCTACTCACAAACTAATACATGTAAAATAAGCAAAAGTTTCAGTCAATAGACCATGACTGAGGGGCAGGGCCAAATAATTTCCATGGTAATTACATGTGCCAATGCTAATACAACTGCATACCAAATATGAATGACCTAACACTTGTGGTTCACAATAAACTAAACCTAATCACAAACTAATACATTGTTGACGCCGATGCCGCTGCCGTCGCCGCTGCCGTCGCCGACGACGGAAACAGAAACTTATGTCTCGTCTTTTAACCCCGTCAAGGCGATGCAAAACCAGAGTTACCCACCATTTTCCTCGGATAATTCCAATACCAAGTCAGGAATTGGTTTTGTTCATTGATGGTCGACGTTGATTTTTTAACTCACCTATATTTAGCAAAACCAGTTACAACAAGTAGTTGATATGCAATCAAATGCTGACTGTAAATACATTTTGTAAGAACCTTATCTACTGGCAATATGATTCATACGTGGAAACTGAAAATTGTCTCAGATCTATTACTTACATCCACTACCATTTTGGAATTGCACAAAAGCAGTCTAACTATCAAGCACTTATATAATATATCATTATTCTAAACTAAAGTGGTTAATCTAAAATTCTTAAAAGAGATAGAACATGCCTATGCTTAAACATATGAGAAAAAGCAAAATAACAAAATACCGAACTCAAAACGGAAAGTCCTTAATCAAATAGCAAAGTCAAAAGCTCAAACACATCAAACGAATGGATAACAACTGTCATATTCCTGGCTTAGTAAAGGCATTTTCTTATGTAGAAAGTAATGGATTAAACCTGGTTTTATAGCTAGCCAAATCTTTCACTTGTATGAAAGTCGCATAAAATTCCTTTATATTGACAACGATGTGTGAAAAATAATTATAGGTAAAAATATCAAAAATATGGGTACGGCGGTCAACATTGTGGTATATTCTTAATTTCTATAATATCAAACAAATATGATGACTTAGAAACACAAAAGGAATATAGACAAAACCCATTAGCGAAAATGAAAGACAAGAGTACAAAATTTACCATTGCACAATAACATAATGAAATCAAATGCGTATATTTTTCTCTTGTCTTTCTACAATGTTATATTTTCGGTAATAAAGGATCAGTTGTCTGTCATCTGGATAATCTGACACTTCTGTTGAAGAAGATTCCGTCTATTAAGACAAATAGGTAAACAGTTCTTTAATTTTATCTGATCCACATCGAAAAAATGACTTCTAAAAATCTAGTTGAGATCGTGCTTTTTAAACAAATATGATAAATACTATAGGTTACCAAACTTTATTACAAGCTAAAGTTTTAAAACAATTTAAAAAGTATAAGTATTGCAAAATTACACACTGCTTTTAATATAAACAGTAGAAATAAGATAAAATCACAGAGTTTGCTTCATTTATTATAATGTCTATAGATAAGTTGTATTCCTGACTCATATTTTCGTCATTTCATTAAAAGATGATAGAAGACTCTCATATAGCCTTCAGCTATTTAAAACTGTGTTAATTGTGATTCAACTACAGATTTCTTTCTCCCAAAATGTTTGTGGAAAGCCAACAAAGCATACATTAGGGTAGGACTTTATAAATGTTATATACAACTCTATTAAAGATTATGAAATAAAACAACTTTCAACATCTGATCTAAGAGTGTAAAATATTTTACCAAGTGTGTCATCGTGAATTCGACCTTCCGATTCCACATCGGTGATATCTAACATCTTCTTTGTAAGAATTCCTGTTAAAACCTCAGTCTCATCTATAAAAAATAGCATAAAATAATGATTTTTTCCTATGGAGTATCTATTCATTCAAAACAACAATCCACCTAGTAGTTTGTTCAATATATCTTTAAATGGAATTTCTCATTTTGTTGTTACTTTAGTATTTAACTTCATTTGAACATCCTGATATGCTTAGTAAATCGTACCGTGTTAAGTAATTATTAAGAATCTCAACAAGGAATAATGGTTTCAACAATTCCCATGTCACCGCATTATTAAGGACTGCTCTCTAAGCTTACACAATGTTTTAATGCACAATGCTCCTTATTCTAAGCTCTGTTTTACTTACGACACGATAAGGGGTGTTGAATGTCAGAGTTATATAAATTGCATCTCGAACAGTTGTATCAATCTTTCCTTTGTCCACCACTTCTCGAACTAGAACCATTAAAGCCGATCTCAGTGTTTCAGTGTCTCTGAAAATACTGGAGGACTAACAGTTAAATCAAGAACGATACTGTTGACTTGTTTTCCATCAATTTTGATATTTTCATCTTCAAGGTCAGAAGGAAATGTTTCAATTATTTGTCTTTGCTCTTCATTTGAAAGTGAAGATTGTTCTAAAATCATGTTGATTTGACCTAAAATAAAGTATGTAAGCATATTACTCAATATCAATTCAATTTCAATTGCACTTTATTTTTATGATCGAAGTCTTTAACGCGATTGTTTTTTATTTTGTGTACAATTTCGTGATTGTTTGACCACTGTTAACCCTTTTTTGCTAGGATACTGCTATTAACGCAACTATATTATCATCCATGTATTGAATTCAACAGTAAATAACAAGTTGTCTTTGGTCTTGAATTTTTATGTTAACAACTGACAAACAAAAATGTTTCTTAAAGAAATAGATAATTCAAATTTACACAACATATAAACAACTACAGTGAGACATTTCTTTAGTCTATGTAAGTTGATTTTTTTTTATAACTTTTAAGCTTTTTATTTGGCATAACATCAACTTTTGCTGTATCTAGTTTAACCGGCGCGGGTCGTTTGCGATTTTTCACAGGATATTTGCGCTTATTTAATGGAATTTGCGCTTCAATTCATAGGACAATTTTCCGCTTTTCAATATGGACATTTGCGCTTTTGTATAGGACATTTGCGTTTAAAGGTAGTTTGATAGCACATTGCTATATATATATATATATATATATATATATATATATATATATATATATATATATAAAGTAAACATTAGACATCAAAGGCACTCACAGTTATTAAGGGTCAGTTTTCGCTTGATATCTTAAGCCCAAGGAATGAACAATTTTGCTCTTGTAATCTGCCCTGACTGGTATTTCACCCTCAATTCAAATACATTTTTAGTCCTATATTTCTCAATTCTTGAGATTTGAGAAGCATGTTCATCACTATAACGAATTTTAATGTTATTACCCGACTTTAAATGATGGAAATCCATCCTGACATATACATGTTTTTATGCACTTGTCTCTATACTTTATATTCTTATCCTAAAGACTGTGTCTATGCGAACTATCTAACGACAAATACAAGCTGAATTTATTTTCGTAACTCTTTTTGAATTACAGGTAGACGAATGAAGGTGAAAAGCGCAAATGTCCGATCAATTTACTCCAGGTGTATCAAAATTCAAAGCGCAAATGCCTATAGTTTTTGGAGCGCAAATGTCCTGTCGTGTTACAGGTAAAAAGAGCAAACGTGCTGTGCCCAGTTTAACATATTAAATATGTTGGGGTTTTTCTGACAAGATAAATAAAATACATTACCACTGCCACCACTGGCCTGGCATTCGTCTACAGTAACTTGCGGAGAAGCCTGGGCAACAACAGATAGGTTTTCGAAACGACCAATAAGCTGTCCTATCAAATACAACATATTAATTTCAAAGGAAATGAAAATCATAATTTCGATGTATTTGTATTATAAATTATTATTATTACCGTAACGGTAGTTAGATTGGCAGTTGTGTTATAAAAATCTTTACAGCAGAAAATTTAAGATTATACTTCAAGTTTAAAACTAAAAATAAAATGTAAAAGTAAAATGAAGTTTATAAGCAAAACAATTAAATAAAAGTGAAATTGAAATTTAACAGTAAAAAGAAATATAAAAGTAAGAATTTATTGATGACAATTTTGTTGAAAACAGTTTCCGTGGAAGACTTAAAAGGTAAAAAGCATTATCATATTTTAATTGGTACGATAATAGAATGATACTCTCAGCAAAATTGTCCTTACTTAGCATTCTCGTCTGTTCTTTGCTTTCGTCTAAAACGAAAATAGACAACATAAAGTTATATTTGCTAAAGACTTTTGCCAATGTGTTAAGCATGATCTGCGATGCTGTGTTGTTCTATATATACTTGGCGGTTTGAAACACTCGGTATCATTCCGTTTGGGGTTTTCTCATTTAAGCATGCCTTGGATGTGTATATTAAAAAGGATTTACGAGTTTTGAACATGGTCTCTTAAATTAACAATTTCAATAAATGGAAAAGTATTTTGACGAACTTACAAATAATGTCAAACCACGGTAAAATTGATTCGTTATCAAACAGACAAAAATAAAAAAGTTTTTTCTATCAATCTTAGAAACAAAATCCCAATACGAACTTGACAGCTCTTTCAATAATGTTCTACCATTGTTGTCTTCGTTTAAAAGACAGTGTCAGGCCTTAATTCGGCACACAACAAAATGACAAAAGATGACCTTCTTGCAACTCTAAGACGCCTTGGTTTAATATCTAGTTTGAGTGAAACTTGGTCATTTCTAAAGGTTTATCACACTACAACTGTGCATGTTTCTATGGAGGCAAAACTAACTAAAGGCCATGCCTCAATAAGACAGCAACCATACAAGCTGCTAGTCAACAAAAAACTCGAAAATCATGACAGAGAACAATAAATAGGCAGCTATCAATATTTTAAAGACAATATGTGGACAAGACCTGTGTCAAACGGATTGGCTCTGTTGTCCATTTCTGTATTACGTACGTGATAACGGACTGTACACATGTATATATATATGCTGTGTCGATGTGTGTAATACCGGTTAAAATAGGCTGTGACGATGTCTCTCTTTTATTTGTATTATCTTTCTCTAATGCATATATAAGCATATATCATATTATTCTCTGTTATCCTGAACCTTATATCTACACTAATTTTGCATGGATACTCCGAGTTTGAGTTAAGTTTGAAAGAGAATATCTGACAACAGGAGACTGTTTATCTCATGGAATCGTTCATATCGGATAAAAGATCGATACACAGTTTTACAGAAGATGAACATTTGTGACCCTTTACCCATTGGTGTATTCCCTCGGCTCTGTGAAATCGTAACCCATTAATATATTTGACATTTAAAAAGAATAGCCATACAAGCGACAAGTCAGTGCATACCTTCATATCGGAAGAGATTCCCAGTGGGCATCCGATTCAGCACTGTTTTGGAAAACCTCAAGATCAAATCGATGTTCGCATTCAACTTTTTTAAAATTTCAAATAAACCATGATAAAGATTCAATAGTCATCGTAAAATGAAAAGGAGCGAGCGTGCATATAAATTCTCAACTTTGTGTAAACAGGATTAAATGCACAGGACATTACATGAAATTTAACGCCATAATATAAACGAAAATGAATAATCAACAGTGGGTTTGCAATATAAGAATAAGAAGATGTGGTATGATTGCCAACAAGACAACTCCCACAAGAGACAAAATGTCAAAAATGTTATAACTTAAGGTCATCGTCTGGTCTCCAACAGGGAGTAAAACCCATAGTCAGCTATAAAAGGTCCCGAAATAACAAATGTAAAACAATTCAAGCGAAAAACTAACTGCCTGATTTATGTATAAAATAATGCACAAACACAAATATGATATACAGCAACAAACGACTATCACCGCATTACAGGCTGTCGACTTGAGGCAGGCACATATAGAATATGGCGGTGTAAAGCAAGTAGGCGGGCGCCCAACCCTCTCTTAACCTGGGACATTGGTGTATCAGTACACATGATACATATGAACAAACTATAAAAATCAGTTGTGAAAAGGAGTAACTCATCAAGTTAGATTGATAAAATCACAAAACTTAACTACATTGATGATAATTTTCGTAAAGGCCTATTAATTGCAAATTAAACACTAGTAGAGATATCTCTTTATATTTGAAGTTAGTTCATTTTTTCGGGAGTAGTATTGAAATATGAAATTTTGCAAAATCAGCTTGAAATATCCTGAGAATTAAGTCGTAAAGTTTTTTTTTTCACAATTGAGAGGCCATATATATTTTAACCTTGAGTCAAAACATAATGGGGAAAAACAATGACAAATGAGTGATGGTCTGTGTGTGCATGATTTATAAAATAGCTAGAGAATAACATGAATATAATGGGCAAAATTGACTCGGTGCAGAATAAATCATCGGCTAAAAATAAAGTGCACTTAGAGCAGAGATAAAAAAGGCCACACATTACAAAATAAAGAATAATTGGTAGTTGAAATATAAAGAAGAGATGATAACGTGCAAAACAATAAAAGAATGGAGAAAATGGTCGAAACAATTAAAAGATATGAAAGACACCACCAATCACCAGTCTATGCAACAGTGGTCAACAGCCTAATGATCTACGATCAGGACAGTCAACGGATAGTACGTCCACGACTGGCACGTTCAATAAAACATTATTTGATTGGTCCGTGACTAACTCTATTCAATAAAGAAATTAATGATTTGCTACTATAAATACATTTATCATCGTGTTTATAGGTCGAGTTATCTCGCCTACCACAATCTTGATAGTTCGCAATTATATTATTTCTGTAAAACAAATTATAGTTCCTATCTAGAAAAATATACATACGCAACGAACAAAACAATTGAGGGAAACATTTAATTATTTAATTGGGCAACTGATCTGAATATAATTTTGTTTGATTACAGAAATTTCTACTTTCTCTTTCTATGTAAACATAAAACAAAAATGACATAAATGTTGTGTTAAAATACATCCATAAAAACATGGAGCACATTAAAGGAAAAACCCTAAGTCACTAAATTTCTTAGTATTAACGTCGACGAACAATTACTTATAACAAGTAGTGAATATGCAAATCATTTAAATTTTCAAAACGTCTTTATTTAAAATACCAAGGATTTTAAATATCAAAAGAAAATCCAGGATTTTAGGTTAGGTCGGGAAGGGGCGCAAACTTTCACAGATAACAACAGATAAATCATATTCTCTTATGGTTGTGGCCTGTTATCTATTTCTTGCCTGAAGAGATATTTCTCATATCACACTGCAGGGAGTGTGATACTAAAAAGTGATACAAAAACTGAGTTAATTTGAGTGGCTTATCCAGCATCACGAGACGTAATTACGACATTTTCATTGGCTATTCGTTAGGTCATTGGTGACTTTCAAAGGTTAAGACGATGTACATTTCGTCCATGGCAACGGACATATGTGATTTCTTTTATAATATACAAAACATTCACACATTTCAAATGACAATCTTCTTTTGTCAAAATTAAATAAAATAACTCGACTAGATATCAAGCGATATCCCATTCTCACTCGTTATGAAACCTATAAATATGGGCATAGAAGGTATGCATATCCAACGTCCTGAACGTGTATTTATTTTGATATCAAATGAACAGTCAAATAACGGTCATAGAAGATAGACACATCCAACGTACTGAGCGTGGATTTATCTGATATCGACAGAAAAATCATATTATGATCAAAGAAGGTATGCATATCCGACGTCCTGAGTGTGGATTTATTCTGATGTCCAATGAAAAGTCAAATCAAGGTCATAGCCGATAGTCACATCCAACGTACTGAGCATGGATTTAATCTGAAATCGACAGAAAAATCACGTTATTGTCAAAGATGGTATGCATATCCAACATTTCCAACGTCCTTAGCGTGGACTTTTTTCTGGTGTCGACTGAAAAGTCATAGTTTGGTCATAGAACGTATCCATATCCAACGTCCTGAGCATGGATTTATTCTGATGTCAACTGAAAAGTTATATAACGGCATTAGAAGGTAAGCATACTCAACGTCCTGAGCGTGGATCTATTCTGATATTGACAGAAAAGTCATAATTTGGTAATAGAAGGTGGATTTATTCTGTTATCAACTAAAAATTATAATTTGGTCATAGAAAGTATGCATATCCAAAATCCTGAAAGTAGATTTATTCTGATGTCCAATGAAAAGTCAAATTAAGGTCATAGAAGGTAAGCAGATCCATCGTACTGAGCGTGGATTTATCTGATATCGACAGAAAAATCATATTATGATCAAAGAAGGTATGCATATCCGATGTCCTGAGTGTGAATTTATTGTGATGTCCAATAAAAGTTCAATAACGGTCATAGACGGTAGGCACATCCAACGTCCTGAGCGTAGATTTATTCTGATTTCCATTGAAAAGTCATAATTTAGTCATAGAAAGTATGCATATCCAACGTCCTGAGCTTGGATTTATTCTGATGACCACAGAAAAGAAATGTAATGGTAATAGAAGGTAGACACATCCAACGCCCTGAACGTGGATTTATTCTGATATCAACAGAAAAATCATATTATGTTCATAGAAGGTTGCATATCCAACGTCCTGAGCGTGGATTTATTCTGATGTCCACTGAAAACTCATATAATCGTCATAGAAGGTATGCACACTCAACGTCCTGAGCTAGGACTTATTCTGATATCGACCGAAAAGTCATATTATGGTCATAGAAAGTAGTCATATTAAATGTCCCGAGCGTGGATTTATTCTGATGTCCACTGAAAAGTCGTATTATGGTCATAGAAGGTACGCATATCCAACGTCCTGAGCGTGGATTTATTCTGAAGTCCACTGAAAAGTCATATAATAGTCATAGAAGGTATGCACATCCAACGTCCTGAGCGTGGATTTATTCTGATATCAACAGAAAAATCATGTTATAATCATAAAAGGTATGCACATCAAATGTCCTGAGCGAGGATTTATTCTGATATCGACCGAAATATCGACTGAAAAATCATATTTTGGTGAAAGAAGGTATGCACATCCAACGTCCTGAGCGTGGAGTTTTTTTCTGATATCCACTGATAAGTCATATAGTGGTCAAAGAAGGTATCCACATCCAACGTCCAAAGAGTTGATTTATTCTGATGTCCACTGAAAATCACAATTTGGTCATAGAAAATATGCTTATCTAACGTCCTGAGCGTGGATTTATTCTAATGTCCACCGAAAAGAAATATTTTGATTTTAGAAGGTAGGCACGTCCAACTTCCTGAGCTTGGATTTATTCTGATATCGACAGAAAAATCATATTATGGTCATAGAAGGTTGCATATCCAGAGCGTGGATTTATTCTAATATCAACTGAAAAGTCATAATTTGGTCATAGAAAATATGCACATCCAACGTCCTGAGTGTGGATATATTCCTATATCGACTGAAAAATATATTATTGTCAAAGAACGTATGAATATTTAACGTCCTGAGCGTGGATTTTTTTCTGATGTCCACTGCATTGACAAAACTTTTTTATTTTGAAAACACGGTTTATGTGATTATACCGAAAACAATTGTTTTATTTGCATCTTTATTCAAATTTTTATTATTTTACCTTCATTGTTGTTTATTATTTCAATTTCGTATATTTTTTCAAATTGTTCTTGGTCTCTAATATGTTTCATTTTATATGTTGATGCTACCCTCTTGAACACATTGAGGTGTTAGTGGTCAACTTGTTTGTTGTAGACACATTTTATCTCCTTTCATTGGTATCCACATTATTTTTCATAAATATTTTGTCTTCTTAAGATTTGTTTCCATATATGTCTCATTTAGGTGTGTAGGAACTGTTTATGAGTCAAAATGTTATGATTAAATCAAAGGATAGAACATAAAGTATCAGTTACGGAAATCACAGTTGTCGGAGTCGGCGTTTTGCATTTGCGCCGATTTTTCCTTCACTTGCGCCGGTTTTGTCTTTCATTTGCGCCGATTGTGTACAGGTAAATTACGGGTGAATGTTATTTTCATTTATCATTATAAACCTCTTCAGTTATCTAGTTATGCATTTGTTATGAATTTTCAATTATAGCATGTATATAACTGTGGTCCCCTGCTCACCACGGGGAGGTGGAAGTAGGAATTCGAGCAGGATAAGTCAATTGAAAAGATGAAAGCACTCTGTCTACATCCACTCAAATCATGGTTTAAAAATCTATTCACAGCACCCAAAAGCACAACATTAAAATCCATAAAACGGAATACAATGATTTATAAATCTGTTCTTGCCGAGTATTTATATGCTACACATCTGATGTATTCCTTCCTTGTAATTTCATCTCTTCTATACTTGTTGTACTTGCCAACTGTTAACGAAGTCCATCTTTTCTTTCTCTGGTTTGCGTACAGAGGTGGGCATTTCAAAAGTTCTCATGTTGACATTAGTAACGTTCTGGATTTTCTTGATGACATCCATAAAGACAGATATGCTAAGGTGGTGCAAATAGAACCGTTCATTGTAATGCGAATGAGACGAATCTGGACCGTTATTCGTCCTCTTACAGTTTTCAACGAGTGCAGCTGCCCAGAAATAAGGTGGATAACGTGAAGTTGAGCATATATAAGTACTGTATACGTAGTCTAAGAATGAATGACATTTATCAGACATAATGTCAAACGTGAAACAGTCCTCGATTTCATCTGGGGAAGTAATGGTAGCCCGAAAAATTATAAAGGCCATTTACCAGTGTCTATACTTTGTGCTAAGCCAAACAGACTGGATTTTCCTCCACCAGTTCTGAGCCAGATCAAACCAACAACAACCTATTTGGAGGGGACAACAGTTATATACATGTTATAATTGACAATTCATAACATATGCACAACTGGCTAACGGAAGAGGTTTATAATGATAAATAAAAAAATAACATTCACCTGTAATTTACCTGTACACAATCGGTGCAAATGAAAAAATTAAATCGACGCAAATGAAAGATCGACAATTTTTTAAATCGGCGCAAATGTCATACGCCCGGCGGAGTCACTGAAAAAATATTCCAAATTTATCCGTCCGTTCATACTTCCTGCCACTGTTTGGTTAGTAGTACGTAATTTGCATTGAAGCAATTGAAGATGAATACAATGTAATTTTTTTAATTTTATATTATAAATGTGATAGTTTATTTGCTAGTGTATAATACCGTTGTGGTTAACAGTTCTTTTTTGTTGAATCTTTTTTTACTTCATTTTGTTGGGAGGAGGGAGGGGTTGTATAGAGAGTATAAATTAAAACATGATAAATCAATTGAAAAAGTAAGTCAAATATACATTGAATATAATGTTTAATTCAAATAAATAGAAAAAAAGTAAGCAACAGTGACGGGAATAAAAGGATGCATTGTAAACAAAAGACACTATTTAAAATATAGAAAAGACAAATTTGCATCAGCATGGAAAAGGATTCACCATATTGAACTAACGACACGCGAATACACACAATCGAAGAAGTAATAAAACCATATGTTCAACTGGAAAACAATTAATCGAACAATTTCACAATTTGAAGTAATTTTATGAGATTGGACATTGATACGAATCTATATCCGCTGCGATGTTCCAACTGGCTACTTGACAGATTAATTCTTGAAATATTGAATTGACACTTTTATTTTTTTTTACAGTTTATAGACATTTAATACAATTGCTAAATATCTCTGCAGCTACGTAGTTTTAATAAGATTCAATTAGTAACAAAGAAAAGAATGTACATTATTTGACCAAATCTGTCTTTCATGCTGGGAAACGGAGAGGAAAGGGATTATAAAACTGTCACATCTAACTAGGCTGCTGTTTTTCAAAGTTTGTGATAATTTCAAATGACGAAAGCTTAAAACTTTAAACTAGATTGTTCATATGATGCAATAGAATGATAAAAAGTGAGTTTTCATTTCTGTTTTAAAGTATGTATAGCAAACATTAATATCTAATCTAGCTATTTTATACCAAAAATATGTTTAAACTCCTCTCGAAATGTGATAGAAAAACGCTATCGATCTCCAATGAACCCCAATTTTGAATAAATCAATGCATCGTCGAACAAGTTATATGCTACTGTTTAATACTGAAATGGATAACAATACATTATATTAATGTCTTGAATATTTTAACAAACAAACATTTGGATTCAAAATTATAAATCTTTTAATATTTTTATACGCAGTGGCTATTGTGACGGTTCTAGGTAAGCGGAAGTTTTCGACAGTAAAATGATTTTGTTTACAGATATGCAATTCAAAGAACTGATTTTTATTTCAAAAGCAAATTTTATTTAAATATTTTTGATTAATTTTGTTATATTGTATCATATTTTATCAAATTTATATGCAATGCGATTTTTAACTTCTATTTTTTTAACAATATACTATTTTTTATGCATACATGTATCATTAGATTGTAACTAATTTTAGAAGTCATTTAGACATGAAGTACATGTTTTATACGATTTCATTGATACAAATCGATGCTCAATAATTTTATATTTTTCTTTTACAAATTCTTATTTTCAAGCCGACCGCGCAAGACCTTCATGGGTAGTCAAGGTCTTTAAAAAAAACCTCGTCGTTATTTTCACTTTGACTAATAAATGATTTAAACGATTATATCTGGGACTATTATACAATGTACTAGTATATCAGTCCCAGATTATATGTATCTCAAATACTGTTACTGTTATCTTATTTAACTATATGAGTAATAATTTGATTCTTTTATGTTGACAATATGAAAATAAGAAGATGTGGTATAATTGCCAATGAGATAATTCTCCACCAGAGATCAAATGACATAGAAGTTAACAACTATAGGTCACCATATGGTCTTCAAAAATGAGCAAAAACCATACCGCATAGTCAGTTATAAAGGCCCCGAAATGACAAATGTAAAACGTAACAAACAAGAAAACCAATGGCCTGATTTATGTAATGCACATTTTCGAAGTACTTTTCAGAAGTAAAAATAAAATCAGTGTTTACAAAAACCGCAAAATAACAAATTAAGTATATTGCCGGCGCGGGCAAAATAACCATTGCTATAAAAATATGTTGTTTTGCCGGTTTATTTTAGCTAAAGCCGGCAAAAATAGCATATTTTCTATTTGTGCAAAATAGCCACTGCCTTTTATACGGAAAAATATAACTGTTGACTAAAGTAAAAATAGACACACTCGTAATGGTCGTCTAAAGTTTTATAAATAAAAGACTTTTAACCTACTCAATTATAGATCTTTTTTCGATTCAATTATTGTTCCTAAAACCTCGAAATCATACGACTTTTACTAACTTAGGGAAAAACATGGAGAAAGAGCAATTACAATGGCTATATTTTTTCGCACCAATGGGATCAGGGTGGAATACAAGATCGCTCTACTCATGTGGCCTAGGGCCTGGGTCCTGGGGCCTGGTTTTGAAAGTATCTTATGAGTAAGACATGTCACAGTTATAAGATGTGTTTTCGAAAGTATCCCAAGTTACGATATGTCATAAGTTGCTTAGTCTTTAGTTTTCTATGTTATGTTTTATGTACTATCTATTTTCGATATATGAGTTTGAATGTCCATCTGGTATCTTTCGCCCTCTCTTATGTCGTTAACTTGAGACATCTCGCGATATGACTTATGATGGTCTTATGATAATAATAAAAGTTACGACAGGAATTCACTGAATTAATCTTTGCACATGCACCCTCCCGTGTTCACTTCTTTGTACTGTTTGTTGTTGTGTTGCTCATTCTGATAAATATATAAACATGATTTATTCTTTTCACCTTTTCAATTCTATTTAAATATCCTGCGACGTAAAATTCGTACTCCAATTTAAAAATGATCTTGTTTACAGATATGCAATTCAAAGAACTGATTCTTATTTCAAAAGCAAATTTAATTTAAATATTTTTGATTTTGTTAGATTGTATCATGTCTTATCAAATTTATATGCATTGCAATTTGTAACTTCTATTTCTTTTTTTACAACATACTGCTAAAAATCTGAGATTTTATTTTTATGCATACATGTAACATTAGACTGTGACTGAATTTAGAAGAGTATTTAGACAGGAACTACATGTTTTATACGATTTCATTGATACAAATGGATGCTCAATAACGCAGGCAGGTTAATGCACTTTTGAAAAATTAGGCACTGATTTTCGATGATTGCATCACAATCTAAATATGACGTCATTTTCTAAACTATTCGACACGTGATTGGCTAGAACGTTTCGTCGACGTCAAGTTTGAGCTGCTGATCGGGCACCTTGTTATGATAGAAGTCAGTGTCAACAGTCCAACAAAAACACGTTAATATAGAAGTATGTTGCTTATATTTTGAGGTAAGTTTGTTTTAAATTATTTAAGCCTTCTACTGCCGAGGATCGTCGATATTCATTTCATTGATGATTGAGTCTCGATTGAGTATGAATTAATGTAGAGAAAGCCGCATTGTTTACTTAAAAACGGGGTTATTTGTTACATGTTTCGCTGTCAACATGACGAGTGCAGTCTGTATAGACAAACATCCTATGAATAATTTATGCAAGTAAACACTATTTTACTCACTTATAAACAATCATATCTTCATTGACCATTGACTAAGTAACTTTATGTCGACTTTATGTCGACATTTTGCCGACTGACCTGCCATGCACAGACGCGGGTTTAATATTTTTTAAATATGGGTCCTTAATGGCCATCAACAATGCAACATAAGTAGTGGAATTTGTTAAAAGTCCGAGCATCATGCCCGCCAGCATTCCTCCCCTTTTCCCTCTCCCTTAATTCGCCTCTTATGCATGTCACGATTCGAATTTTATGTTAGAGGCAAACACTTAAACATTTTTTAAAGATCTATTAGGTATATTTGAGCATGAATCTTCAGATTGCCCTGATTGCACATGCAAAATCATTTCCTTACTAGGTGTTTATCCCAATGTATAATATATTACAAAAACAAAACAAACAAAAAACAAAAAAATATATGCATGCATGGCACTGTGCATGCAATCATATTAATGGCTTGCCTGCATTTAATAAAATTGCTTAGGCAGGCACATGAGATGTTAAGATATGTTAGAACTATTATTTATTATCATGGCCATAAGTGAAAACAACTTTTCATTTATGGTTTAAAATCTGATAGTCATCATACTATCATTTTAAATCATCCCATTTTCATGTTTTGTATACATCTAAATTTTGTCTTTATTCATTTGTTCTTTTTCTTGTTTATAGTCATTAGATTATATAAAATGTTTATTTGTAGTATTGATTCACTATAAAAATTTGTATCTGAAGTCTATTTTTCTTTGTGTAGATCTTTTCACATTTTGACAAGCATCTTTTAAAACAATTTACATCAATCTTATTTATGTTTATTTACAATCTGGTGTAAATCTTTTGCAGATTTATTTACACCATGCACACATTATTCTCTGTATTTTAACACCCCATTATTCTCTTTTATTATTGAACTTTTTATTCTTTAATTTTTAGCCCTTTATTCTGCACTTATGCCCATAAGGATTATTATCTATTCTATAAACACCATCCAGACCCTCATATGTTAGGTGTATATATAACTTTTCTGATGTATTGAGTTACATCCACTCAATATTGATAAAGTCATATTAATTAATAACAAATTGTTAAAGCATTGTGATGGGTAACTATCAGTTAAAGTAAGCTGTAGTTAAAAACTTTAATTGTCCTTTACAGAAAACTCATAAATTAAAAGTTCATTTTAAATCAATGTAGAACTTTTTTTACTTTTAATTCCATAATAATTTAAGAACACAAAATTTTAACTGAAGTTTTCTATTTGTATCAAAACATGAATACCAATAACTTTAAAATGCCACTTAATGTTTACATAATTTTTTTTCAGTACATGTATTAAGATGATTTGGAGGCAATGGTGTTATAAAAGTTTTATATACTGAAATTTAGAAAAAGTAATCAGAGAAAAAGAGTAACCACTTGTTTCCTTTGAAGGTCAACACAAACAAGGAAATTGTCAGACAATTTATAACCATATATTGAGATAGTTTTAGATCTATGCATGAAAAGAAAGTGAAATGAATGTTTTAAGGATAAAAGCTTGCGGACATATAACAAAACTATAACAGTGCTGAATATGAAATAACCCATGCCGTGTCACATGTGACTTTTGGAATGAAGCAATTTTAACTATGACAACAAAAGGAAGAATTACATGACTGTTCAAACTGACTCTGGAACATTGAAGACAGATTGTTAATGTCCGTTATATTGAATACTACTCTTCCCATCCAGGTGCCTTTAATGGTACATCTCTCACAGCCATAATAGCCATTGTGAGCATTTTAAAAAAGCCCTTGCTGAAGCATCACATACAAATGCTTAAACTTTAAATACATCATTTTTTTTCTTCAAAGGAGATTCCATTTGCTAATAAATTTTGCAGTTCCTCCAAAAATTCAGACAAGTATTCCTGAACAGAGTTTGGTTTTCTTATTCCACAAAACAATGCCACTATAAATGGTTAAAAATTATCAGCAGAGCATAAAATTGGCCAAAACTGAGTATTTGATGACTTAAAAGGGGGAAGGAACTCCATCAATGTTAAAGTTCAACTTTATCTCCTCTACATAATCTCCTTCAAAAAAATGTTTTTCATGTTGCGAAGTTACTTTGAGACTATTACTCTCAATTCCTACATAAAAGTAACTCCCACCACATTTTTCAATGGTTTCTATATGTCGGGGTGTTTTTAACAATGTCCTGGAGTCCTTTGGTACTCTATGGCCATGCTTCCTAAAAACATGCAATAAGTCATGTATAGCTACTCTAGTATTCTTATGTTTTGTAGCCCATACTGCTTTATCTTGACAAAGATTATCATCGTTAACATTTTCACTATCTTCAACACTGCTGTCATATGTAGTACTATTATCCGAATAATAACTATAACCTAAATCTTCGGCATCATCTTCACTCAGGTTGGGCAGGTTATTTTCACGATTCTCATTGTCATCACAAGCAGACATACTTTCAGCTTGCATTTCATTTAACCTGGGGTTTTGTTGAAATTCTACATCAATGTTTGAATGTTATTCATCCCTGCTAGTGTCCTGGACAAATTGCTCCACTTCATGTTGAAACCTCTTCCATCTTCTTAAATAGGATCTCTGTCAAAAAATCACTCAAAAGGGATATGTTAGCATGCAAATTTCAGTGATTCAGCCAGGCATAAGTCACATCCATTTGTTTAAATATCCTGAAGAAATTTAAAAGTATTATTTTTAATACGATTTTCAGAATTTTAGAACATGACGAACATTGGAAACAAATCAGATATTAACCAAAACTGCATTTGACCCACGCAAAATGTTCTATTTTTAGTATCAGCCGCCATCTTTGTTAACGGATCAAATCTCTGTTTAGAACTTATTTGCTAAATTCCTAAGCAACATTCAATTGATGTATTTTCTTTGTATTTTCTTGGGAAAATTTTTTTGAAATTATTGTGTATTTAACGACGATGACAAATGACAATAACAGACACTTAGTGATGGAATAAGCTCAATAACAAAAGAAAAAGATGCAAAAAAAAAACAACATTTAGTAGACTATTTTAATATTACCGACTTTTGAATTCGGATTATATAATTTTTAAACAGGTACCCTTTTCTGTGGATGTTCATCCTGGTACATGTACACGGTCAAGTAAGAGCAACCAAAATAAGTAAAGTTAAAACCAATTGTTCAGAGAACAATTGAAGGTCTTTCCACCAATAAAGATCAATTTTGATATAGAACTATGAAAATTCAGTTTGAAATATCATATCCACCGTCAAATGATAGCTTATTGTACACTGATTCCAAAAATATATGGTTTCTATACATTTTTTTCTAAATAAGGGAGATAAATTGTTACTTCCGGTTTGAAATATGTCACTTTCGGTTTTATTTGATAGTTTACTTGATACTGATTCCAAAAATATGGTTCAATATACTTTTACATTAAATAAGTACAAAAATAGCTACTTCCGGTTTACACCAGGTCACTTCCGGTTGGCTTTTCCATAGTCAAGTGGCTTACCACGTAATGCAAAAAGTCCCATGGCTTTATCATGTATACATATGAGGTAAAAGCAAAGGTCAAAATCTAGAACGTCAATTTTACCTATGACCTTGAGCTCAATTTCAAGGTCATAAACCAAGGGCTTCAAATCAAAAGACTATAGGTTTTAATTATATATGGTTAATGAGTTATATCACTATATGCTTAACTTTTAATAAAAGAGGGGAGAAAACTCCAATTTAATGTTAGCGTACCCTTTTAACCAAAAATTATGTGTTACGACATGTCGCAACTTACAATTTAGTAATAATATGTTGTCGATATCTTATACGGTGTTTGAAAAGATTTGAAAATAAACCAAAATCAAAATTTAAAATATGACCTTGACCTCTGACCTTGACCTAATTTTCTTATTTTTGGATCAAGGACCTCAAATCAAAAGATCCTAGGTCTCTATCACTTATGGTTTATAAGATAGAAATGCATATCACCTATATTAAATGCATTAGGGAAATAACTCTCATATGGAATATTCATATCGATTCGGTCAAATAGGACAAATCATGCAAAGGAGATAACGAGCAATTTTATAAAATAAATTTGTCGCTTTCTTTTACGGTTACGGAGGAGATGCAGTCACAAGGAAAACAGTGTTCGGGGAGATAACTCCTACAAAGAAAATTGTTCGGCTAAGAATGGGTAAAATAAAATGAGCATAAACTGTATGATACTATGTATGAAATATCTAAGCGACATCTTGAGAAACAAAATTTAACGCGAGAACAAAATTTGGCGGAAGAAAATAATAATAATCAGAACAAATACAATAGGTCTTTCCACAGAAAAGTGGAAAGACCTAATTAAACATAAATATATATTCGGTGTAATTTGATGGGAAAGTTTACTGCCCCCCAACAAATTTAATGGATTGAAAGATTGTTTAACTTCTTTAGCTTGCTCTTACCTGACTAGGTACCAAGATGATCAACCACAGAAAATGTTTCCACAGTACTTCACTGATACAGGGCTTACAATATGTTCAGGGGACCATAAAATTTAGGTCAAAACTCTAAATTAAAAATGAGTTATTTCCTTTGAACAGAAATCTAGTAATTAATAAGTATTTCATAAAGAATATAATTCTAGGAAATGGCTTTAACTGAACAAGGAGAAAAGCTAAAATCCGAAATTCGAACTTAACCTGTAACTTGTCATGATAAAACAATACACCAAATATCAAATCAATATCTTCAAGCATGAAGAGAAAAGTCTGGAAAACTGATTTGCCGGACTAACGGATGGACGGACAGAGTGCAAACCTAAAGTCCCTTCGTCTTCGTCGGTAGGGGACTAAAACAATGTAGACAGATCACATCATGAAATAAAAACATTACAACTAAGTTTCAAGTTGATAAGACACCCACTTCATTTTCATAAAATGAAGTGACCAAAACTTTAACCTAGCTGATTTGGGACAGACCGCATACTAAGAAACAGACGTCCGGCCGCATAGACCAGAAATTAATACTGCTTAATCAAAAATGGTAAACAAAAACCTAAAGGGTAGGGGATAAAAGTAAAGGCAGGAAGGGTACAGTAAAACACATACTTTTTGTTAGGCATTTCTCAAAATAATGGTTTTGCAAAGTGACTAACTGCAACTTACATTAATAACTGGTACTCGGCTAGTAGGGCTAGGGATTTTGAATATTTACTTAGGGTACAAAATATCTCAGCCTCAGGAGTTTGTGTCCAATTGTTGAAAATGCCTATCAAAACCAGAAAATAACAAGCATTCGGAGAGTATTGCATGGCAATACATAGTCCCCTACCGGTTAAACAGAATGCTTACTTCATCTTTAACTTGTCATGCACCAGAACTCTGCACAAAATCATCAGACCAAACCAAATTCAAAAATAGTGACAGATAATTGCCAAGTTGGCAGGAATGTAAATGGATTTAGCCTTTCAGCTTTCATTAATAACATATCTAGTGCAGCAGACATAGGTACATCCAAGATGTCAGGGCCCCTTTCATGGGAAATATTTGGTTTACAAACATGTGGAGCATACCCCCTTTTTAATAAAAAACTGGATACGACACTGGAAGTGAAAGTCAGGCCTTCAACCTTTTATCTGCACCTGTCAATTAATAAATAGCCTATAGGTACTCTATGTGCTCAGAATCAATTAGTAAATACTTGTTCATGTTTAAACTACGTGTTCACACGATGTGGGCACTGCATGGATGTATAATTTCATGTACGATCGGTTGATAGAAACACAATTGCCTATGTACTTAATGATTTATAACAATAAAATAACGTACAGATTGTTCACTTCTGTGTTCTTGTCTCATGCTACCTTCTGCCATCGCTGTAAACGTACATGTAGTAGAATTGTTTTTTTTTCTTCTGTTTTTCTCGGGCGGTAAACAAATTTTGTTTCTTGGAATAAGGCGCTAATCGACATGCGCAAACTTTCGGAAGCATTTCCGTGATATTCCGAGTAGCAAAGTTTTAAGAGCGGGAAATGTTTAAAATTATTATTTCCAATAAATATGTTTATAGATCTCCGTAAATTTGTTTCATTTAAATTGTTACAATGGTTTGGATATTGTTATAACCCTTTGTATGAAGAAATATATTTTATTTTGTAGAAAGTGATTATCAGAAAACATGCAAGGTTCTTTGGCATATCAAAAAGGGGAAAGGGGGAGGGGGAGGGGGAGGATACGGTTCTGGTGGTTTGACCTTTTTCTGGGAAAAATTTGGTTGATTATATAGGGAATCTCTGAAGCTTGACCGGAACGGGCCCCCTATTAGGCAGTCAGTTCGGCCCCGGCCGGCCACTTATGAAAATTTCTGAATCCGGCATTGTCAAATACATTGATCGTAAAAAAAGGAGAGGATCCCCCCCTCCCCCCATCCCTTCTACCACTTGATCCCATTGCCTGCTTCAATTTCCAAACTTAATTCATTAGAAAAAGAGATTTGAATAGTTGATTAATGCATGATATCATATATTTCATATATAATATATTGGTTCAACGTTGAAAATGTGATGTTGAATCAATATCAACTTTCTGTTAAAATTTCAACGTTGAAAAATAAGACTTTGAAACAACATCAACTTTCTGTTGAAAATTCAACGTTTAAAATAAGACGTTGAATCAACATCAACTTTCTGTTGAAATTTCAACGTTGAAATTAAGACGTTGAATAAACATTGAATTGTGGTTGAATATTCGACGTTGAAAATAATTACGTTGAATCAACGTTAAAAATATTTATTTTCACCTTGCGTTAATCGTTAAATCAAATAATAAACACAAAACGTTCATTTGAATTGTATTATGAATTTTTGTAGTTTATTTTTTATTAGATAGCAAATTTCATGGAGTACAATCTTTTGCGTTAACCAATACATATATTCATGAGCCAAGTCAATTCAAAGACAAAAATATACAATTGACGTGTAAAAGAGGTTATGAGTGTGGAAAAATAAATTCTTTATCTCCAATTTAAAGAATTATAAGGATTATTAGCCTTTTTAAAGGAATATATTGGTGTATAAACTGGACCAAGTCACTCACAAATATATCATAAAAGTCCTTCGGAGAAAATTCTTCTTTCAAGTCAGGAATATAACAGTTGTTATCCATTCGTTTGATGCATTTGAGCTTTTGATATTGCCATTTGATTAGAAACTTTCCTTTTTGAATTTTCCTCGGAGTTCAGTATTTTTGTGATTTATTTTTTTATAGCTAGCTAATATAAACCTCTCATTTGTAGGACAGTCGCATACAATTCCACTATATTGCAAACACATAAACAACGATGAGTGAACAACACAAATAGACATAATAGGTAAAAATGTTAAAAATAGGGGTACAGCAGTCAACATTGTGTTATAATCTTAATTACTACAAAAACAACCAAATATGTCAAACGACATATTATTCTTGCTAAAGTATTTCAATATTATTCGAAACAGAGACATGGACCCCTATACATAAAAAAACTCCATAATCAACATTTAAAGTGGTACATACCACTACAGGGAGATAACCCTGTAAAATCAGCTGAAAGTTTTTATAACGTTCTATTGTTAAGGAAAATCAAGCTTCTCAATGATCAAAATTAGTGTTTGTCAAACTGCTTTATATCCAACCAATTTTTCCGATAATGTGTCTGGTTCAAGTTTCTTGAAATTTTATATTTTTGTCAAAGGGTCAAAGTAAATATTTTGTCAAAATTTAATGAAAATTAACCGAGCCAAATTAATTTGAGTTGAGGTGTTGGGAACCACCTTAAGTAGGGAAACCCCTTTTACCTAAAATTAGGTATAACACATCTGAAACTAAGTACTTCCATAGTAAAATAGTAGTTGGCTTTAGTCACTACCACAAAAAAAAAAGTGATATGCATAAAACCCCATAAAACCCTTAAACACAAGCTCAGTATTTTGTGATTTTACTACAAATCGCTTGTAATCAACAACAGATTAAAAGGGTAATTATTTTATCGTATATCTCAATCTTGCTAATTTGTTTTCCGACAAGTTTACATTATTTTTACAAGCATTTTATTCATGGTATTATTTTTCTTTGATTAGTTTCTTTTATACCTTAAAACAAAAGCACCCAAGAGCATGTATTGCTTATCTGACTCTACTTTGGTTTTTAGAAATCATGTACAAATAGATAAAATCTTAACAGATATCCAAATAATGATTGAGGCCAAATTTGGTTTAATATTGGCCCCGTAATTTAATAAAAAATTTTGGTGGCCATTTTGAACAGTAAATCGGCAGCAAAGTAGCAAAACTTCATCAGCACCTCATAAGAAACATTTATGCCATGTTTGGTTTCATTCCATTCAATGGTTCTCTAAAAGATGACATTTGTATGTATTTCCTTAGGGTCCTATGATAAACTAAGCCCCCGCTGGTGGCCATCTTGGATGATGGATCGGCTTTAGAGTAACAACACTTGGTCAGCACCTCAGAAGGGACATTCATGCCATGTTTGTTTTCATTCCATGCAGTGGTTCTCTAAAAGAAGACATTTGTATGTACTTCCCATAGGGTCATATGCTGAACGAAGTCCCCGCTGGCGTCCATGTTGGTTGATGGATCGACCTGAAGGTAACAACACTTGGTCAGCACCTCATAAGGAACATTCATTCCATGTTTGGTTTCATTGCATTCAGTGGTTCCCTAAGAGAAGTGCAAAATTTAAAAGTTAACGACGACGACGACGGACTACGACGACGGACAACGGATGCCAAGTGATGAGAAAGCACACTTAGCCCTTCGGGCCAGGTGAGTTAAAAGCTATTAAACGTTACACTGTTAAATACATCAACAAGTATCGAATGTTGATATAAAAGTGTTTGAACTGAAGAAGGAAGTTTTCCAGGTTGGTGGTTGGTCGGCATAAGTATTTAAATTAATTGTATGATTCTCAATTAGCAATGGCCATTTTCACTGCATTTTTCTCCAACTGGAACAAAATCTAAATGATTTTAAGACCTATTGAAATTCTAAGTGTTGTATTATTGTTAGTGTTTTTTTAGTGTGCATAGTACGAAGACTGCCAAGACTTCAAACTCTGCCAACATTGTATTTTGAGTCATTTTTTGTTAGTTATGACTTTCAAGTGAAAAGCATGGAAGTAAGTTAACATTTCAAAACCTTGCATGGATGGTTTTAGTAAAGATTGACGTACAGCCTTGGAGTGAAGTTAATTCATGGGACATTTGATTATACCCCAGTTTTCATTGTTGTAGAAGGAAGTAATAAAACAAGAATTATATCGAAAACAAATTTAAAATCTTTTAAAGAAAATCTTGATCAAGTTTGGTAAGAGATAAAAATCAAAATGTTGTCACAAAGAAATTGCATGGGCACTCCAACCAGAAAAACCCTTAACTAGTAGCAGAATAAGATTTGAACTCTTTGACAATGAAGAAGAAAACTAAAAGGAAATGTAAAGACGATAATTAATTGTTATCATTTTAGGCCGGTACATCTGTTCATTCAATTTTGAAAAAAGTACTGCTTTTATCAATATAAATAGATAGATATCAATGTAAAAGATATATATTGAAGTATACAAGTGTTTTGTGTCAATTCTGAATAACATAACCTGTATATATAATAAACAGTATAAGAGATAAATCTCTTTATACATTTTTGTTGAATATAAATTATACAGTCACTATACAGTAAAGGGAAATAACTCTCACATTAACTATGAAATAAATATGTTATCTTATCTCCTGAAAACACCTATTCCTTTGCTATATTTATTTATAACTATTTCATGCCATACAGATGGGTGCAGTCCTAACCTGTACAGCAAGTTAATTTAATAACCAGTCATTTTACTGGTCAAAGTTAACCTGTGACAGAATTTAGGACTGCTCTGAACAGTCCTATGACCACAAGCTTGTTAACTTGAAAAGCGGACTTGGTCCTAGGACTGTTTTACGTCTGCCGAAAAGTTAACTTGAAAACAGGTCCGCTACTAATATAAGCTAGCTTCGAAACCAGTCCTGTTAGAAGTTATCTTAGGTATAGTTTGATATTCACAACTCCGAACGAACCAGACCTGATCTCAAGTTAACTTTTGGCTGGTCTGCTCAACACTAATTTAACTTGTAACAAGGACCGCTCTACATCGATTTTTAAAAATATTTTTAAATGTCTTTGTTTCTTGGTATAAACATAGAAAAATATAGTAAATATAATACTTCCATCGTATAAACAATACAGATTGAATACATGTATTTGAAAATAAAGTACGTATAAAACTTTGCTTGTTATACAAATTCATCCGAGATTCTACCTTTGTATAAATTAAAAACGATATTGGTTACAATGCTAACGGGCATTGAATATATATTCCAATAAATATTAAAATTCTTTAAATTGTTTAAACCAGTATTTTATATAAAATGTGATAAGTTCTGATCGGTTTTAAAATGTAGCATTAATCTTATAAATTTGGTAATCAGATACCATCGATAAACAATGCTTATAACGAATAGTATTAAGATTATATAAAATAATCATGATAATTGAAAGCAATATTGGTGTACAGTTACTGGTATATATCATGTTTATGGTCGGCTTACTTATATTTCTTTTTCATCACACATCAACAGTGCAAGCATGTCCTTTTTTATTCACATAATTGAATCATAACCAAAAATCAGTAGTTTTCACATCTCAGACTTGCTCAAATATAACAAAGTTATTTGACTGTATCAACAAAACTGATCATATTTGCACTTTATTATATAAATCTGTAAAGCCACATAATACATCAGTACTATTTTGTTGTCAGGATGGACAGGCCTCAGGCCGACTCGTACAACAAAATTATTTGTCCGCATCAACCAAACCCGACCGTGTTTACACTTTATTATGTGTATTGCTATAGCCGAATAACAAAATCAGAAATACTTTTATGTCAGGATATATTGTATAATACAAATGACAGCAATATTGGAACACAATGACTACACAATTTTGTCCGCATTAATAAAGAGTGCCAGCATGTCCTCTTAGTGTTAAAAATATTGTCTCGCAACAAAATTTCAGTAGTTTTGATACCTCAGGTCAACTCGAACAACAAATTATTTGACCAAATACATCAAAACTGACCATGTTTCCTCTTTTTATGTTTATGATATAGCCGCATAAAAATCAACAATATTTTTATGTCAGGATAGTTTGTATTATAAAATGACATCAGTATTGGAACATAATGACTACAAAATGTTGTCTGCATTAATTAAGAGTGCCAACATGTCCTCTTTTGTTGAAAATATTGTCTCGCAAACAAAATTTTAGTAGTTTTGATACCTCAGGCTGACTCGTTTAACAAAATTATTTGACCGCATCAACCAAAACTGACCATATTTGCACTTTATAATGTAAATCCGTATAGCCTCATAGTAAATCAGCAATATGTTTATGTCAGGATTGAATGTATAATACAAATGACAGCAATATTGGAACACAGTGACTAGAGAATGTTGTCCTCATCAAATAAGAGTGCCTGCATGTCCTCTTTTTTTATTTTGGTAATGGGTTTGTTACGTCAAAATGATTTTCATATTTTGATTTCATTCATTAGATTTTAGGTTAGAGAATTGAGAATTCGCAGTCATTTAAGAATTAAAAAAAAACCAATTATATTAAAAAAAGGATTCTAACAAAAAGAATAATAAACAAAGAATGCGTATGAACAAGGGACCCATATCTTATATTCGTCCTTCATATGCATGTGTGTGGTTCGGCAACACAATGGAGTAAGCATTTGGAGAAATTGTATGTAGTTACCTTTGAAGATATAGTCACATAATATTAATCATATTACAATTTATAATGTGAAATGTAAATAATTTGAAATGCAATTTTCTTTAGTGGACATCTGTGTTTGTTGGTACATGTGTAATTTTATCGGAAGGCACCTGCTAGGAGAGATGTATTTCCTGGTTATTTAACAAAATCTATAAATAACCAGCGACACAGTTCCAAGGCTTACTGCTAGTGCAGTTCTATACAGTAGTATAATATACTATATTGGAATAGACTGAAAAGAAATAAGATTTGAAGATATACATGAATTGCATAAAATGACTCGTAGGGTTTTTATTTGAAATGTAAAATGTGCATTATCTAAGTGGTAGTGTGTCTACACACAAAGTTTATAAGTGTTTCTATATAGTTTAAAGATTCAGAGTCAATATTTGATTAAAGTCTCACCACTGGTATAACATAAAACAATCAAATACACATATAAAGCATAGCTAGTGAATAAATATTAATAATAACTAATCAATGAAAACTTATATTTGGAGATAGAATATCAATGCGAAAGCAGACCACCAAATCAAACAACACAATAAAAAAAATTAAATTTTAACACCATCCTATTAGAAGTTTCAATAGATATAGAAAGACTAGATAAACGCTCGTCTAAATATTTTCAGCTGAAGATTAAATACACAATATAGTTACTACTCATCATCCCAATCTGAACTTGACTGCCAAAAAAAGAAAAGGCAAAAATGTCTATCCTTCCGGCCATCTGGAAGAATACCTTTGCTTAGCTATTATTCTATTGTTTCGGCCATACATAAAAATGAAAAATTAATATGTTTTTGACAAGTGGTTATTGTAGCATCCAATGGAGAATAAAGTGGCAAAACATTTCCTCACGTGCATAAACTGAGAATTGCACATTCCCTGAGCGGACGGTACTTATTCTAAACTCAAGATAAAACGTTCTCAAAAATAGAAGTAACGCAAAAAACAAATAATGATAAAAATTTAACTTATTATTGGAATAAACTCCTCAAGTGTCAACTTTGATTTATTTTTCTACTGGCTGATCTATGTAACACACCGACTCCCCGTAAATATCAACAGTTTGTCAAATGTGATAAAAAAAAAAGATTAACAACTTCTTTTGAAATGGAGTAAATACCTTTAAACTAAAGTCACTTATAGACTTGGAAAAAAAATGTACAAATTGTTTCCATTCATTAAATAAAACATGTAAAGCAAATAATTTTTTTTACAAAGTATACAGTTTAGTATTCAGATTTTTGATGATATCAGTTCAGAGAATTTTTTGTTTGAATCAGGGTGATTCTTTATGTTCGTTATGTCGTAACTACAATACCCTTCCCTTTTCACTTATGTGCGCACAATGTACATAAGGAACATAAAGAATCACTCCAACTCAAACAAAAAATTCTCTGAACTGATATTATCAAGATGCTTCGTAAATTTTACGGACGCCATGACAAGTTGGTTGACCGTTATGGAATATCCGTTTCACAGATGATATCGGATATGTTCCTTATGTCGTAACTACAATCCCGTTCCCTTTTCACGAATGTGACCTATCGAATTAGACTATTTACCGGATTTGTAATTGCATAAGTAACACGACGAGTGCCAAATGTGGATCAGGATCTGCTTACCCTTCCGGAGCACCTGAGATCACCGCCGGTTTTTGGTGGGGTTCGTGTTGCTTAGTCTTTAGTTTTCTATGTTGTGCCTTGTGTACTATTATTTGTCTGTTTGTCTTTTTATTTTTTAGCCATGGCGTTGTCAGTTTATTTTCAATCTATGAGTTTGACTGTCCCTCTGGTATCTTTCGCCCCTCTTTTAAAAAGTAGGATTTATCCCTCCCTAAGACCAGATACTTGTATCTACGTTGGTCATAAGGAAATGGGGAGGTGTACAAATATACCTCCCTTTTTATTTGTTGTTCCTGCTAGGTTAAGAGGCGTGCCCCTATGCAGATACTTTGGTGGCCTTCGGCTGTTACCTGCACTTTGGTTGGGTTGTTGTCTCTTTGACACATTCCCCATTTCCATTCTCAATTTTCCATGTTATTTTCAAATTCTAGATACGGTGCATCTTATCACGAAATGGGTTATTTGTAAAACTAGAAACATCGCAAAATATCAAAAGAAAGGGATAACAGAATTGAAAGTGTTCTGATAGTTTAATACAATATCTGTTGAAAACTCTTTTAAATCTCTAAAGAAAAAAAACATAAGTGAAAATATACTCGTTATGTCAAAACATAGTATTCAATTATCAAAATTAAATTCTGTATCAGTTCTCCACAAAAAATGAATATTTTCCCGTCTGTAAGCGCTTTACTTATGCAATAACAGGAAAACAAAAACAAAAATCACAAGGGATTCCCAGGAACCCTGAGTCTCCCCGTTTCGCATCTATCAATTCAAATACCTTCAATTGTCCAAAAAAGAATGCAAAGATATAATTAGGTTCAACTTATAATAGAAGTAAGAGGAAAAAGTAAGTAATTTTGATTACAATTTCAATTAATTCTAAAAATGATCAGAAAGTAAGTGTTTCTGTATAAGCCTCTGTGAGATAATTTTTTGGTACCAATCCAAATTGTCCATTTAATTCACCTACCCACCATGAACGGTCATCAAATTATCTATTTATAATATAAATAATATCCCTCTTTTTAAAGGACAACTCTTTATCATTATCCCCAGTACAATCCCATTTCCCAATATACATATTTTCAAAGTCATCCTCATTTCTGTAAGACTTTGGTTCCCCCTCCTCCAATGGAGGTGGACATAAGGGAAGCTCTTCCGTCTTTTTATGTGGTTCCCTTATTGGCGGAAGTGGTCTGGATTGGTAAGGATCCTCACCAGGAACGGGTGGCGGTGGAGGACGTGCAATTCGAGGTGGAGGTACAGATGGCACAGAAGGAGTTGAGGCATTTTCATACAACTCATCTTGTACAGGGGCAGATAATCCCTCATCATAAATATCTTCTTGTATAGGTTCTGGTGGAGCAGCAACTGGTTCTGCTTCATAAATATCTCCTTCTGTTCCATCATCATAAAGTTCTTGTGTTTCCTGTGCTTAAATAAAATGAATTGAACATCGTATTAGTCCTTGTTTAAATACTTTCACCTTGGTAAAATTTTAATGTATTTATTCGACTTTCAAAAGTAAGAATATTGATTTTTGGGAAAATAATCATTTCTTTAATGCAAAGGTATAAACTAAACAGATATACATGTGTTTCCACCTTAGTACTTTCTCCGTTCAAGAACAATTGATAAAAGCGGCACTTATCTACTGTATCTTCATTTATATTTGAATTCATATGTTTGAAATGTTTGATAATTATAAGACAATATTATCTCATGATATCATTTTTGACTGAGGTCAAGAGGTCTAAAACATATAATATATCTAACATAGGAGTAAACCGAAGGCTTAAACTACTAAATGATTAAGGTTATTAAAGGATGAAATATAGCTGGCATCATTAATAAATTGTAATGACATTGATTAATATTTGCACGCCTACACAGTGTTTACATATTGTCATAGACTACTAAATATTGATTGTTTTAAATCGGTTGTATAATAATACTTAATAGCATATTTGTCTTATAGATATAAGAAGATGTGGTATGAGTGCCAATGAGACAACTCTCCATCCAAGTCAAAATTTATAAATGTAAACCATTATAGGTCAAAGTACGGTCTTCAACACGGAGCCTAGGCTCACACCGAACAGTAAGCTATAAAGGGCCCCAAAAATTACTAGTGTAAAACCATTCAAACGGGAAAACCAACGGTCTAATCTATATAAAAACGAGAAACGAGAAACACTTATGAACCACATCAACAAACGACAACTACTGAACATCAGATTCCTGACTTAGGACAGGTGCAAACAAATGCAGCGGGTTTAAACGTTTTAATGGTACCAAACCTTCACCCTTTTTCTGAAACAATAGTGTAACATCACAACATAGACACACTATAAAATATCAACTGAAATAGCTTAACTCAATCAAAGGACATAGTAACACCATTGAACATACACTGAACAAATAAATTTGACCTATGATACAATGCAAATTCAAAATAAATAAACTAAGGAAGAATAATAAAAGTAACATGTTATATCGGTATGAAATGTTAAACAATTAAAGAAAAACAATATGCTCGAACAAAAAATCAGCCATTTGCAATAACTTTAAACACAGGTAAATAAAATAATTTTGTTGTTAGGTATACGTATACAGTTACAATAGAGAAAGGAAATATTTTAACAAAATAAATAATATACATTCTTTTAAATAAACTTAGAATAAAGAATGATATTTTTCTAATAAAATAAATATCTTGGGAAAAAAAGAGTCGTGCCCCTGATTTAGGCTTCAATGGACATCTATGATAAAGACGATCCTGAATTTATCGTTTTCTTGCAGTTTGACTCACACAAGGAATTGTATAGTATTATTCAAATCAGGTCATCAAAGGATTTTGCTAGAATTTTTAATTTTTTGGGGTTTTAAAAATTTAAATTAAAAAAAAAAATTTTTTTAATGAAAAAAAACCCCTTTGGGGGGAAAAAGGAAAAAAACCGGGAAAAAAAAATTTTTTTTAAAAAAAATTTTTAAAAAAAAAAAAAATTTTAATTTTTTAATTTTTAAAAAATTTTTTTTTTTTTATTTTTTTAAAAATTTTGAAAATTTTTTTTGGGGTTTTTTTTTAAAATAATTTTTAAAATTTTTTTTTTTTAAAAAAAAAAAAAAAATTTTCCAAAAATTTTTTAAAAAAACCCCCCCAAAAAAAAATTTTAAAATTATTTTAAATTTAAATTTCCCAAAAAAAAAAAGGGTTTTTTTAAAAAACCTTAAAAATTAAAAAAAAAAAACAAATTAAAAAATTCTTCAAAAACCCCCAAAGGAAAAAAAAAAAAAAATTTTTTTTTTTAAAATTTTTGGATTTAAAAAAAAATTTAAAATAACTAAAAACGGGCCCA
>CM029606.1:61012376-61097376 GCA_017311375.1 Mytilus coruscus | reverse complement strand
TTTTTTTTTTTAATTTTTTCCCAAAAAAACCCCCGGGAAAAAGGCAACCCTTTTGGGGCAATTTTTTTTTTTTTAAAAAATTTTCAAATTGGGCCCCCCCCCCAAAAAAAGGGGGGAAAAAAATTTTTAAAAAAAATTTTTTAAAAAAAATTTTCCAATTGGGGGTTTTTTAAAAAAACAAAAAAAAATGAAAAATTTTTCCAAAAAAAAAAAAATTTTTTTTTTTTAAAAAAAAAAATTTTTTTTTGGCCAAAATTTTTGGTTTTTAAAAAATTTAAATTTTGGGGGCCAAAACCCAAAAAAAAATTTTTTAAAATTTTTTACAAACCAAAACCCCAAAAAAACCCCAAAAAAAGGGGGTTTTTTTTTTTTTTTTTGGTTTTAAATTTTTTTAAATTTTTTTTAAATTTTTTTTAAAAAAAAAATTTTAAAAATTTTTTTTTTTAAATTTAAAAGTTTTTTAAAAATTTTTTTTTTTTTTTTTTTCCAAATTTTTTTTTTTTGGGGGGTTTAAAAAATTTTTGAACAATTTTGGGTTTTTTTGGGGAAAAAAAAAGGGAAAAAAAAAAAATTTAAAAAATAACCCCAAATTTTTTTAAAAAAAAAAAAAAAATTGGGGGTTTTCCTTTTTTTTAAAAAAAAAAAAAAAAATTTAAATTTTTTTTTTTGGGAAAAAAATCAAAAATTTGGGAAAAATTTTTTTCCCCAAAATTTTTAAAAAAAATTTAATAAAAACCAAAAAAAATTTTTTTAAACAAAATTTTTAAAGAAAAAAAATTTTTTTTTTTTTAAAAAAAAAATTTTTTAAAAAGTTTAAAAAAAATTTTTTAAAAATTTTTAAAATTTAATTTTTTAAGGTTTAAAAAAAAAACCCAAAAATTAAATTTTCCCCTTTTTTGGGTTTTTAGGAAAAAATTTTTAACTTTTAATTTAAAATTTTTTTTGGGGCCCTTTTTTTAAAATTTTAAAAAAAAAATTTTTTAAAAAAAAAAAAAAAATTTTATTTTTTTTAAAAATTTTTTTTTTTAAAAAAAATTTTTAAAAAAAAAAATTTTTAAAAAATTTTTTTTTTTTTTAAAAATTAAAAAACCCCAAATTTTGGAATTTTTTTAAAATTTTTTGGAAAAATAGTAAAAAACCCTTTTTTTCCCTTTTTTTTAAAAAAAAAAAATTTTTTTTTAAATTTTTAATAATTTCCCTTTTTTTAAATTTAATTTTTTAAAAATTAAAAATTTTTTAAAATTTTTTGGTTAAAATTTTTTTTAAAACCCCAAAAAAATTAAAAAAAATTTTTTTAAATTTTTTTTGGGTTTTTTTTGTTGGTTTTTTTGGGTTTTTTTTGGGAAAAAAAAAATTGGGGTAAATTTGGGGAAAACAAAAATTTAAAAAAAAATTTTTTTTTAATTTTTTAAAAAAAAAATTTTTTTTATTTAAATTTTTTTTCCCCCAAAAAAAAAAAAAAAATTTTTTTTTCAAATTTTTTTAAATTTTTTTGGGGAAAAAATTAAAAATTAAATAAAATGTTGAAGAAAAAAAATAAAAATACACGTACATAAGAATAAAAGTCTAGTATAATTGAGATAATGTTCAATAGATCTTCATACAATGTTATACAAAAAATAAACATGATGAAATTAGCAATTAATGATGAACACTGTAATCAACAGGTTGTTTTCAATAAATAATCAGTGTGATTTAGTATTTTAAAGAATTAAATGTTGAAATATATCTTAATGATGTTGACAAATTGTTCCAAAAGGATGGTTCAGAACAAATTATTACCATGCAATACAAATTCTACACCAGACGCATCCCAGCAAAACAATGCTACAAGAAGACTTATATGTTGATAATGTACTTACTAGAATGCAGTCCGATGAAGCAGAAGTTAAATACTTCAATGAATCCAGAGAATTACTTAAACAGGGAGGTTTTAACTACCGGTCAATGATGTCAAACAGCGACAAACTCAGAGAATTTGCCCAATCTGAAAAAAGTTTCAGGCGCAGACAAGGAGACGAAAATATTAGGGATGCGCTGGAATAAAGAATCAGATACAATAAGCTTTGCCGAAACGAAAAAAATAAAGATGGACACACAATTGACAAGACGTGAACTTTTGCAATTGTCTTCAATCTGCTATTTATGATCCGTAAGCACTACTTGAACCGAGTATCATAAGAGCAACACTTATTCACAAACTTCGGAAAAAGGATATTCATGGGACAAATCACTGCCGAAAGAAATTGAAAACGCATGGACCGATGTGAAGATTGACATCTTACAGATAGCTTAAATTACAGAGATATTATTTTGCAAACCATGATGATGGAACCAGTGATTCTACTAAAACATGTTTGTTGATGCAAGTCAGAAAGCATATGTAGCTTCCTTTTACTTGAGTAAAGGCACAGTGTTAACATTCAAAAAACCGTGTTGCACCGTTGAAATTAATAACTTTACCGAGATTAGAATTAATGGCTGCAGTGATCGGAGCACGACTCTCAAAGGATTTAATCGAAAACTTAGGGATTAAAAGAGCAGTATTTAGGAGCGATAGTCAAATGATTCTTCATTGGCTTAACTCATCGAAACTATTCAACAAGTTTGTAAAAAAATATGTTATGTGAAGTTGAAAATATAACTGAAACTCACGAATGGAAACGTGTACCTACAGAAAGGAACCCAGCTGACCTTTAAACACATGGAATAACTGCATTACAATTTGTGGATTCGACATTATGAATGAATGGACCCCAGTGGATAACGCGTAAATAACCCACGTGGACAAGAAATGAGGCAATAAGCACTCAGCTATACAATATCACAGGAACAAAGACACACATAATTGACGATAAAATCCCAAGTGATCCGCAGCGAATATCATAGATCATAGATATGTCCAGGTATTCTGAACTAAATAATTTGTTTACTGTGACTGGATACGTGTTGAAATTCGTAAATAACTATCAGATAAAAAAAACAACGACAATATCGACAAATGAGTTCACAAGGACAATTCTAACAAACGAGGAAACTTCAATATGTATGAATTTATTAACCAAAGACACACAACAAGACAGGTTCGTGAAAGAGCTAGACAATATGTCATTGATTCCGAAAATTAAATCACTATCGCTTATCTAATAGTTACATTTATATCTGGATAAAATTATATGATGTAAAGGCAGACAACAAAATTCATCTCTGGAAGAAAACGCGAAGTTTCCTATTTCATTGCAAAAGAACCACAAACTTACAGATTTTGTAATAATGGACGCACATCTAAGACATCTACATACAGGAGTCGGCCAGACTATAGCACAGATTAGACAAACATACTTGATACTGGCATTTCGACAATGTGTGAACACTGTTTTAGGTAAATGCGTACAATGTCAAAAAATAATTGGTACACCGTATAACATACCGGAACCACCACCACCACTAACAAAGGATCGAGTAAAAGATACCATACCATTTTGTACAACTAGGAGAGATTTTGCATATCTAGGATACAACGCGGAAAATAAACATATGTTTATTCACATGTGCATGTATTCGAGCTATACATTTTGATCTTATACCTGATTTGTCGTTAAACGCTTTTAGCTTAGCATTTAGACGTTTTATCGAAAGGAACATCACAATCTATTTTTTTTCCGATAGCACACATACATTTATAGCCAACAAAATGAACTACAAAATCAGCTGAATTTGCACATCAACTGGAAATTCATTCCGAAAGCAGCTCCGAGGTATGGCTGATGGTGGGAACGTCTAATTGGCTTAACGAAAATGACATTACGAAAGTTTCTTGTAAAGCACTCGTCAGCAAACTATCTTTGACAAAAGTACTCACGGAGATTGAAATAATATTAAACAATCGGCCACTTACATATATATCTTCAGGCATAGGAGATCCCAAACTATTGACGCCATCTCATCTTTTACACGAAAGGATAATTTCGACAACAGAGATACACAACAACATATACAACGCCAATATTCTAGAACTTGACACAATCACACCAAACAAACTGTTTAAGAGAAAGGAACTTTTATTAGACCACTTTGCAACACGTTGGTCTAACGAATATCTTGCCGGATTACGTGAATATGATCGAGCTTCAATGCGATCTATTTATAGAACTTTAAGAGTTTTTGATTATTATCATTTTAGATAAATATTTTGCATTTCCCTCGATGTCCCAAGAATGTCGTGAATATGGGCCAAGAGACTTTAGAACGTTATGGTATGTTATTGTTTCCCGTACTTTCGCGCACACTAATGTAATGTAACATTACGCTATTGTTACGTATCTACGCATCTTAGAATCATATATTATCTCAACTAGCAAGACGTTAATTTCTTTCACAAGTCTAACAAAAGTATTAACCCTCATGAAGATAGGATAAAATTGAGAATAAAAATGGGGAATGTATCAAAAAGACAACCACCCGACCAAAGAGCAGAAAACAGCCGAAGTCCACCAATAGGTCTTTGATACAACGAGAAAAATCCGCAACCGGAGGCGTGCTTCAGCTGGCCCCTAAACAAAAATGTGTACTAGTTCAGTGATAATGGACGTCATACTAAATTCCGAAATATACAAAAGAACTAAAATAAAAATCATACAAGACTAACAAAGGCCAGAGGCTCCTGACTAGGGACACGCGCAAAATTGCGGCGGGGTTAAACATGTTTTGTGAGATCTCAACCCTCCCTCTAAACCTCTAACCAATATAGAAAAAACAAACACACAGCAATACGCACAGTAAAACTCAGTTTAAAAGAAGTTCAAAAAATGTCAAAATAGGTAACAAAAGAAACTAATCAAAATGACAATGGTACATAAAATAACAAAGGACTAGTAGCAGTTACTGACATGCCAGCTCAGACCTCAATTAAACTGATTGAACGATTATGTCTTCATCATCCCTACCGTTAGGGTTTAGTATCATACCTATCATAAAATATATGAGAAGAACATAGCCCGTATCATGGCAACAACTGGTTTTGAAATAAATATTTTTATTTCCGATGCAAAGACCCTATAAGTGAATCAATATTACGGCCAAAATATGCAATCTTTAATGACCTGACAACAGTATCGAAACTATATCCCTTCTTAAAAGTCTGTTTAGAGGTTTTGTTAGCTTTTGAGGTGAATGCCGACATTTTGTGCTTTGTGAAGATAATTACAATAAAAGATTGGATGTTAAATACCTGAACGTATAAGATGTCTGTGATTTTTCTTAATAAGAATATGAGGCAAAGTGGTTAGATAATCAAAACTTTGAACAGATTCAAATCACCAATATAAGCATGCAAATTATCAAATACTTCCAACAAATTTTGACACTTCAAAAGTAATTAATTCAAAATTTTTCAAAGGCCTTATTTGAACAATTTATTTTCATGTTTTTGGTTGTATCTATAAAAGAATTTAAGTATTGAAGGTAACGAAATCCTGAAATAATAACTTACCAGTGATACAAAAATTATGTTTACTGAAACGCGAACGCTAACCATGGGATATATAGGCACAGAAAAAGCTACATAACAAAACGGAGAAAAAAAAAAAAACATACGAAACATAAAATCGTCTTTTTTGTCGTAAATGTTTTGAAAAAATTTTGCACGTAAAACTAAAATATCTTTATCTAAAAAAGACAATTATTGCTGTTAATATTTGATTAATAAAAAGTCATTTCCTTTCGGTAAATTTTGGCAGTATATTTAGCGAACTGGTAATAATTTGATGACAAAATATCATCAAGGTAACGATAGGTGTTTTTGAATTGTCAATTAAATTGAAGTTAGATAGGTCTTCACTGAGGTTGATCCTGGCAATACAAGACCAAGTCTGCTATTGAGTGGGAAACAAATTTTTCCAATATGAATGCCTACAACCAAATATGACCTACGACCAAATATGCATTTAAGTATAGCATTTACATATGTTATTGTCCCGCAGATAAACTCCCACACAAAATCGCTTTGGTGTATTAATCACATTACATAAACATGATAAACCGCTTGATAAATGAATTAGGTATTGACGATTCATTTGGAAACGTAACATCTACCCCCACGACACTTACGAAAGAAGAAATGTTGAATAATAAAAGTTATGTCTATGTTCCATGGAATCTCAACCATGATGAAGAACTGGATCTTCCATCACTGTATTGGATAACTAAACTACATAAGGGCCCTTACAAACAACGGTATATTGATGGGTCTTCCGAATGTTCAATGAAACTTCTTTCTAAATTATTAGAATCAACCTTCTCAGCAATCAAAGTCAGGCTTTAGAGTTATTGTGAAACTACATATTCTAGAGGTGGTGTGAATCAGATGTGGATACAAATAAATTCCAAAGATCTTTTAGAGTACGTACAATCTAAGACTCTTTCATCTTGCAATAGTATTAAAACCTTCGACTTTACTACACTATACACAAGTTTTCACCATTCCAAACTAAAAAGACAAATTGAAAGAGTTGGTCTTGCTTTGTTTTATAAAACATAATGGCCAACGTAGATACAATTATTTTGTCTAAGGGAGGGACAAACTCTACTTTGTAAAACAATCACTCTGATTCAAAAATAAATTTGTTTGAAACTGAAATATTTTCAGATGCTTAATTTCTTAATTGACAACATATTTGTTACGTTTTGAGGACGCGCTTTTCAACAAACAATCAGCATTCCTATGGGAACAAACTGTCCGCATCTTCTTATTGACTTGTTGTTTTATTGATATGAGGCTGACTTCATACAGGAACTTCTTGGTCAACATCCAGTTTCCAGTTTTCTATGAGTTTCAGCAAATAAATTGCTCTCAGATTTTCAAACGACCATTGAACGTAATCGAAAACTTTTTATTGATAAGATTGTGAGGAAGTGTAGTGTAATGAATCTAAAAGTCATAACTGTCGACCGTATTACATGTATTAAAAGGACAATCAAATCAATGACATTATGTTTAGATATTCAAAGAATTATTTACAAATTTAAAATTAGTTTTTATAGTAGGTATAGTTTATTAAAAAAAAATAATCATATATATCTTATCAAATGTCTTACGTTTACTCCAAATTTTGCAATAGAATGAGAAAGCTTCTTAATTAACATGACAACAAGAGGCTGTCGAATGACAGCAAACCGGATTTTCCTGCAGAGGTTAAACTCTGAACAGTTGAGCAAGTATGGACACAACATTTAAGCTGAAAACAGCTATGAATTTGGATTGTGATTGAATATTTGACACAGCATAGGTTTGTGACACTAAATGAATGTGGTCAAAGAACTTAAAAATTTGAAATTGGACATTAAACTATTATGGCCCAATATTCAAAATCTATGTACATAATGTATAAATCAGCATATCAAAGAACCCTAAGAATTCAATTTTTGATCAAATAAAACGAAAGTTTAGTTTAGGACCCCTGGGGACCTCAATGTGAACCAATTTAATAAAAGAGCCCACAATTCAAAAACTCTCAAAACATGGTAGATTCAGCATTTCAAAGAACCCCATAAATTCAAATTTTGTTGAATCAAACAAAGTTCAGTGTTGGACCAACTTGAAAACTTGACCCAAAAATCTCATATTTACACACAGGTTTGGATTCAGCATTTGAAAGAACCCTATATATTTAATTTATGTTGAAATGAAACACAGTTTAAAAACATTCATATATTTTCTGTGCAAAGGGAAATAACTCAAACTGGATAAATAGTTCTCTAAAATTAGATATGAAGTAACACTCAAACATTGTTAGAATCAGCATACCAAAGAACCAAAGAATTCAATTTTTGATGAAATTGAATAAACGTTTAATTTAGGACCCTTTGGACCTCAATACGGTATTATCTAGTTAGTAATGAAAATAAATGAGCCTCCTCATGGGGTTTTTGATTATGTGATTACATGACCGTTTTTATAGTGATTATTTAATTACCAGACCAAATATTTCATGATTATATAATTATTTGATAATCTAAGTCTGTAATTTTGATTATTTGATTATCTTGTTAAAAAATATAATTAATGATTATGTGATTATATTGGCAAAACATTATTGATTATGTGATTACTTGGACACCCCCATGAGAGGCCTCATCAATACAGGTTTAGATTCAGCATTTCAAAGAACCCTATATATATTCAATTTATGTTGAAATCCAACACAGTTTAATTTTGGATCCCGATTTGGACCAACTTAAAAACAGAAATCTAAATATATGTATATTAATAGACAATACATGTATAAGCTTAGTTTTTAAAGGAGTTCACTTCATGAAAAATATATATAAATAGCATTCAGAAAATTAGTTTTACAGAATAACAAACAAACTTAGCACAAAATTCTTCAAAAATTTACCAAAGAAAAGAAAAAAATCAAAATTTTAATTATCATTTATACAATGTCTTTTGATATCGATAAAACGTATCTGTAATTATCTTCAAAATATCTAAAAACATAGCTTATAATCATCAGTACTTAGGAAATAGACAATTTTCAAATAAATCTTTCTCTCAATTATAATTGTGAGATAAGACATTTACCATATGCTTTATCATAATTTGATAACAGGAGAAAATTATTCAAAACACTTAGTGTAATCAAACGTTATACATATGATTAACCATTATTTCTGTACAAATAGAAATAACTCAATCACATTATAAATCAAATCTTATATATATAATTAACGATTTCTGTAAAAGAGTATTAACTCATTCACAATATAAATACCGCTTTTTGATATTATAAAGGGCGATAACTTAACAAGGAGAAAAGCTAAAATCGTCAAAATTTATCTTGACCTTCATTGAGTCACAGGAAACAACATATCTAAATTTGATTTGCTATTGAACGGACACTGTTTGGCAGCCGCCCGCCCTCCCGAAGCCCGGCCGCCGTACAGCCCAACAAAGTGTCAATCTTTTTTCGATACGTGGGAACAGCGTGTGATGATAAAAAATGTCATTGTACGTGTACATTAATAGAACAGGCTGAAAAAACTAAAAGTATCAAACTCTTTAAAAAAATCATGTAATGCACAAATTGGTATATAACTATAATTCGTTGATTTTTATTGATATCGACTTTAACAAACATTTAATTACCCAGCATTGAATAAATTTAACAAATTGAAAACATCGTTTTCTAGACAACATTTTGTCTCGATGATATTTTTCGTTAACTAATCAAGAATTTTCTAAATATACTGCCGATGTTTAACCGAAGGAACTAACTTTAAACATGTTAAATAAACCAAATATAAACGGTTATAACTGTTCTTTATTTAAAATATTTCTGTTTTACAAGGGAAAATCGTCACTTAAATGGGAAAAAGGGACGATTTTTCGTTCCAAATTGTTAAAAAATGTAAAATAACAACAAATTTTGAACTGCAAAAGAAAATACAAAACGGAAAGTCCGTTATCAAATGGCAAAATCACAAGCTCAAACTCATCAAACGATGGAAAACAACTGTCATATTCCTGTCTTGGTACAGGCATTTCCTAATGTAGAAAATGATGGATTAAACCTCGTTTTTATAGATAGTTAAACCTCAACACCAACCAATCCTGCTCTGTGCCTTTATTGTTTTTGACGTTTCAACGTATTTTTTCCCAAAAAATAATAGACTTTAATTAATAATCATGTCTTTACCAAAAGAGACTAAACTACACGTCATAATTTACAAATACTGTTCAAATGGATTTTCCATGATTCCATTCATTTGTCTCAGCATGGTCACCCTAAGGGAGCAATTACACCAGTAATTAGTTAGGATTCACTCTGAAGTTTTTCTGTCAAAGAAAGATAGTTTACTTGTGGTATTCTGACTTCATTTGTATAAAAAAAAATTACAGAACACAAACAGTCGTCATCAATGGCATATCATCCACCTCAGTACCCGTGATATCTGGTGTACCCAAAGGAACAGTACATGGTCCAATACTATTCTTTAACTATATAAATGACACGGCAAGCTCAAACTATTTGCGGATGATAGCATAATTTACAGGGAAATAAAAACACAAGATGATTGTCATAAATTACAAATTGACCCAGACTCAACAGCATAATGGGGGTCATCGAGTCAGGTTGGCCTTTGGCATTTCACCCTGATAATTATATCAATCTCACTATCTCACAAAAGAAAAATTACTATATGCACAATAACATCCTTTACAACCAAATTCTTGAATCAGTAACATCTGCAAAATATCTCAGCATTGCCCCACAATCTTATCTAAGGTTGAACATATAGCCAACATTGTATCAAATAGGAATAAATCACTAGATGTTCTAAAACGAAATTCAAAGTTGCCAATACTGGAATAAAGTCAAAAGCATATCAGGCACTAGTACGACACAAGCTAGAATATAGTTGTAGTGTCTGGAGACCGCACATGAAAGACGAACAGCTTACACTTGATAAGGTACGAAACGAGCGCCGCCTCGATACGTACACAGCAACTACATTAACCGAGCAGTGTCACAAACATGTTAAACCATGTTGAAAGGCCACCGCTAGCAGAGATACTTTTATTTTTATATTTTTTCCATAAAGTAATACACTCGTGTAGCATTACCCAAGCAAATTCTTGAGCAAACCGACAATAGAACAAAACAATACCATAGACCGACATACAGACATATCCAAACTTCAAAGGACACATACAAATGGCCATAGATCCTCGAACAATCAGCTTAAGAGATCAGCTAACTGCATCTGTCCTCCAGCTTAAAGTAAACTCATGCAAAATTAAACATGTAAATAAAAGTTATTTTTAATAACAATCTGTATATACAAACACTTAAATTGATATTAAATCATAATTAAATTGTATACATTTTCGTCAATCACACACATGCAACAACATGTATTCTTCAGTATTGAAGCCTTGTTGACCCAAATAAGAAGAAACCAGGGTTAAAAAAAAAAAAATTAGAGAGCCCGCGGGATTTTTTTGTTAATTCAGTTTTTAATCTCTAAAAACGTTTTAACTTGGGGCACTTGAGGCAATAAAGGTTTGAACTGCACCCGAGTTAAACACACTCAATCGCAGAGTCCGACTCGTAACCGGGAAGAAGAAGGTAATCATTGTGGACATTCCGACAATGTCTCAAATGAAAAATTTGTACTTTCGATATTGATTCCGGGAACTGGCATTAGTTGGTTCATTGATAATTTTGTCTCCTGACATTGCATTGTTTAAAGTGTAAAGCACCAGCAAATTTACATATATTATGCACTTGACTCTTTATTATCACAATAACATACTGAAATATTCTGACTTTCGTTTTAAACGCATGTTTTCAAAAATCGGATGTTGACTTAACAGCGGTAGAGATAAGAACAATGACGGAAAAAATAAATCCGCATATTTTTGTCAATCATCATTGAGTTGAATTTCAATCGTCACAATTCGGCCGATTCCGTACTTCCATGTAAAAGAAATTAAACGCATTCGTTTAACCAAATCTAAAAAAAAAAAAAAAAAAAAAAAAAAACGGTTACCGAGTAAACAAACTACGTTAGATTGAAGATTAGTAAGATGGTATCTACATATTAACGTAAATATAAAGGGAGATATCAAAACATTATAACATGATTGTCATTGGTATGGTCATATTTATAAATTAACTATTTACGAAACTGAATTTTTGAAATACTTTAGGAATAGATCACCTTTAGTAGCTGTATTTGGCAAAACTTTTAGAATTTATTGGTCCTCAATGCTATTCAACTTTGTACTTTATTTGACCTTTTTATGGTTCGAGGGTCTTTTGTGGAAGGAACGCGCCTCTAGTGCAAATACTATATCTCAATCCTGGTATCTATGATGAGTTTATTTGATACCTTTAGTTTGGCATTGCACACGGTCATGTTTTTTTCTGACTGTTAATAACGTCTTAACATGAAATCCATTGGATGTCGGATGTGAACTTATTGATAGTTAAGTCTTAGATACATGATTTGTTTTATTAGTTGTTATAGGCTTTCAACCAGCTGTCAGTTACTCCGAGTACTATCAGATCTGTACTACGTGTCCTTTGTGTTGTTAGGGATGAGGGATGGATACATTCCCTGCCACGTCCGGTCTGTATTGATGTTTTGTGTTTTTTCTGCTTTGTATCGATCTGATTAGTTATGCCTTTTTTAATTGATTTTTACAGTTTGTTCTGCTATTATACCACTATCCCAGGTTAGGGGGAGAGTTGAGCGCTTACAAACATGTTCAACGCCGCTTCATTATTTGTGTGTCTGACCTAAGTCAGAAGCCTGTAGTTTAGTAGTTGCCGATGGTTCATGTCCGTCATATTTGATTTTTCATTATTTTTTTCTCATTGTTGAAGGACGTAAAGTTGCCTATATTTGCTTACGTCCGCCGAACTTTGGTGGATAGTTGTCTCATTGACAGTCACACCTCATCTGCTTATTTTTATATTTCTGAATTTGTTGTTTCTTATTACGTTTATTGAATAGTTTGACTGATGTTAAATTATGTTTATGGAATCAGAAAATATAAATGCAATGACTTTGTGTTATCCTTTTAAACATATGTTTTACGCTTATTTAAGAAGGTTTTTCAACAAAAGGGGAAGTATTATATATGTTTTATGCTTATTTAAGAAGGTTTTTCAACAAAAGGGAAGTATTATATATGTGTCCTTGTCTAATTTCATTTTCAATTTGACCTATGGGACATGCTGTTTTCAGATCTTAATAGAAGTCTGTTGGCAAACTTTACACGATTTTCAAAGTGTTTCTGCAATTCTCCTTGTTGATTTTCGAAGGTTTCGACTATCTACAATTCTATAAATTTGAAGTTTTGATTGTGTTTTCCTTAATGTGGTGTATATCAAAGTTTTGAATTTCTTTTGTTTCGAAACGGTATAGATGTTTCTGTGTCCATTTTAACAAAAACTCCCGTCCGTTTGTCTTTAATTTTGTTCACCACACTTTGGTTATGATAAAGAAATCAAATAAATGAGGATTTTGATCAAGTAATGTCACCTAAAAAGGCATCAGAGGCATGTTACGAATGCTGTGGTTTGTGCGCGTAGATATACTTAAAATTGCGGTATATTGAGTTTTCATTCCGAAAATCATGATAACTTTAGGCGTTTATGAAAAAATTCTTTGAGGACAAAATGCATAACATCGAATAAGGATTACAATTACAATATATACTAGTAATCCTGTGATAGGATACTAACACAAAAGTCGCCAAAACGGACCCCAAATCATTGTTCTGCGGCATTCACGATGCCAGATAACGTGTGTGTAAAGTTTCATTAAATTTGAAGAATTTTGATTTCTTATATATTTTAGCCATTTCCATCGTAACGGCAGCCATTTTGGAAATTCCAAATTCAAAAGTCAAGTCAACATTTGTTTAAAGTTTCATAAAATTTGGAGCATTTTGAAATTTTCAATTTTCTGCAGTTTCCATGGTAACGGCGGCCATTTTGGAAATTTCAAAGTCAAAAGTCAAGTCTACATAAGCTAGGCAACATTTGTTATAAGTTTCATTAAATTTTCAGCATTTTGAAGTTTTTCATATTTTTGCTGTTTCCATGGTAACGGCAGCCATTTTGAAAATTTCAAAGTCTAACTGCTGCTGCAATTTGTTCTCTCCATAATTATATACCATAATATAACATTAAATGTCTCTAAAATAAATTTAACATTGATGTTGAATTGTTCTGGAATGTTCCATAAAAATTCACCCCCCTAAAATTATGCCAAGGAGACCCCCTACTTAAATAAAAAAAGTTCCATGTTGAAGCAGATATGTGTCTCTTAATATTTATAGAAGTAATCATAATTCCATCAACTCTACATACAGTAGCAAATTTAAGAAATGTAAAATAAATTTGACCCCACCCATCTTTGAGCCCCCCTAATTATGCCAAATTGACACCCTGGTATCATGAACATTGGGTCCTGCAACCCCCATGATGCAGACCCATACCCAGAAAAAATATAAAGTTTCCATCCTCTATAGCTTCCAAGAAAATGGTAGGACAGTTTAAGGGTTTAGAAAAAGAAGAATAAGAACTAGATTTGCCTTTGCAAGCAATTGCGGATGTCACCCTTCCCCCATTGTCACTAAGCGGCAGCCATTTCAAAAAAATTTAACAGTGAATGCACATATATGCATGGCTAAGCATCTCCTGTATATTTTTAGTACATTCAGAGCATTTTAAAAAAATTTCACATTTTTGTCGTTTCCATGGCAACGGCAGCCATTTTGAAAATTTCAAAGTCAAAAGTCTCATCTATACTTGCCAGTTAGCAATAATATCAAGTTTCATTAAGTTCAAAGCATTTTGAAAATTTTTGACATTTTTGCAGTATCCATGGCAACGGTGGCCATTTTGGAAATTCCAAAATCGAAAGTCTCATCCAGACTTGCCAGTTAACAACCATATATTAAGTTTCATAAATTTTGGAGCATTTTGAAATTTTAGAAATTTTTGACATTTTTGATGGTTCCTATGGTAACAGAGACCATTCCCAAAATTTAATTGCAGATACCACATTGGTACATGGGAGGGAACATACCATCAAAGTTTCAATCGATTTGACCTACCATTTAAAGAAAGTAAATGCTACTTTTAGGTTTTTGGAGCATTTTGACCTGTTTTGCATTGTTTCCATGGTAACGGCAGACATTTTCGAAATTCCAACGCCAAATTACACATCTACCAATATTGCTCATCGTTACTGTGAAGTTTCCTTAAATTTGGAGCATTTGGATATTTTTGAAATTTTTGGTGTCGTTTCCATGGCATCATAGTAGTTCCAATGATTGCCAAAATCAGTCAAAACCTGTATATAGTGGACAACTACATTGTATTAAAATGTAATGATTTTAAGTTTAAGCATTCTCAAATTATTCACCAAACTCCAAAATTTTATTTTTTCACTTTTTTTCGGTTTCCATGGTAACGGCAGCCATATTTTAGTGCCAAAGTTCCACTGCAACGCAAAAGTTGGTGTTCCTTGTTATAGTGAACAATCATTTAGAATGGTTCCATCGGCTCTGAGAAAACTCCCGGACAAAATTAGGTGGAAGTATAATAATAATAACTAGATTTGCAATTGCGAGCAATAGCGGATGTCACCCTCGTTCCCCACATTGCCATGGTTACGGCAGCCATTTAGAAAATTCCAAAGTCAAACAGGGCATCTGCACATGCACATTACATTTTTGCAAAGTTTCATGTAATTTCGAGCATTTTGACATTTTGGACATTTTTGCTGTTACCAGGGTAACAGTGGCCATTTTGAAAATTCCAAAGCAACTGTTAACATGCCAGTTACCATTTATGTAAAGTTTCATAAAGTTTGGAACACTTTTAATTTTTTTTTCGCATTTTTGCTTTTCCATGGTAACGGCAGCCATGTTGAAAGTGCTAACCCCCAATTGCAAATCTGCACCTGGTTGTTAACATTATTGTAAAGTTCAATCAACTTGGGTCCTTTCAATTCCGAGATCCAGAGCGGACAAAAAAAAAGTGGAAAAATAATAAAAAGAAAAAGAAATGTAGAATAACAATACGTCACCCCAACTCCATTGAGGGTGACATAATAATACAGAAAAAGAAACAGAGGAAAAGCAATATGTCACCCGACATTGTCGATCGGGTGACATAATAATAAGAATAATAATAAGAAACGGAACAAAAACAATAAGTCTGCAAAACTCCGTTTTGGCGACTTAATACTGGTTCTCTGTAACTATTTAAACTCTAACATAGGGAGTGTGGCACGCATGGTCATAGATTTTCTTCAAAATTCACAAACTTACTAGTCTTGATAAAACAAACAAAAAATGGCAAAATTTTGGTTGCTAAGCATATCGGTTGTCATAGCAACCGATGACCAGTTTTACCTCTTCTGGATATCTATAATTTTGAGCTGAAAAGGCTACTTTCAACATCATTTTCTTAATAAATGATTAAGAGAAAGAATATTTTTATAATTTTATTAAATATATGCATTTTATTAATGTAATTTAATAACTGATATTTTCATATTCATTTTCAATCATAATCACATATACCCCCTTTTATGTGGTTTGCATTAGGTAAAAATACCCTTTGAGGTCATTTTGAATGACCACCATAATTTTTGCGGACACCTGAGTTAAAGTCAAGCATGAATTCATAAATACCATAGTCTTATCTTATCAATGATGCGAAAAGTAATGGGAAGTATGTCTCATTTTTGTTACCATGGATACAAAATGCTTAGTTTTCATTTTCAGAAAGAAAAAATCAAAATTTTGAAAAAAGTTTCAAACCCTAATTCTGCGGTCAGAAAAAAATGAATATACAATTTGTAGAAATTATTGTAATCATCAAAATATTAAGCATATTCATATATAACGGTATTGTAGTTTTAACTGTGTTGCTATGGAAACAATATGATACACAAGTTTAAAACAATTTTGAAAAAGTTTCAGTCAATTTCTTTAAGGTGCACAAAGTAGGAAAACTAAAACACTTATTAAGTTTAACTGTATACTGACATTGTTATGATATTGTAACTATCATATCTATTTAGTTGGCCTAATTTGTTTTGTGTGGCCTATTATACATGTTTACATTGTGTACAAAATAAAATACATTGTGTAACAACTATGCAGTTTAAAAATCACTGGAACAATCATTGATACTAATAGAATGATTAGAACTTTCTATTTCACTTACATAACGTTTCCAGAATGATCATAACAAAAGATGCGTAATTTATATTTCTAGCGTTGTCTAGAAATTTCCGTTTGAGTATTAAAATGCAGACCCAAAAGTTAGTTGAATATAGAGATTTAGACATAGACATAGATAGACTTAGACATCGATAGACATCAACATTCTCAGCAGTTGGATTGACACTTTTATTTACAAACTACATCATACTAGATTGTGACCAATTGGATATAATATTCTGTGGATTCCGTGAAGATTTCCGGATAAAGAAAAATAAAAGATTGGACTCATATTTTGACAGTTAAGTTGACATTTCTTTTTTGTAATACTTTTGTAAACTAGTGTATAATAAATCTTGTTAAATTTTATTATTGATTTGTGTCTTTTGTTGGCTACAATTAAAGGCGATTTTCTGGCATAACAGAAATTGGGGCTCAGGTCCGGGAGAACGTTAATATCTTATCAAAAGTTTTCAGTATTTATATTAGAACTAGCCAACAAAATTCTACAATATGGCATTTGATGCCGGTAAATTTTGAAAACGCCAGACCTGGAAGGGTTTGATAATTTAAAGAAAGAGGAATTAGTGTTGCTTGCTAAACATCTGAAATTAGACTTTAGAGTATCTATGAGAAAACAAATTATAAAAAATTTGGTAATTGACAAATTAGTTGACGCAGAAATTTTAGGTGAAGAGGCTCTTAAACTTAAGGTCGAAAATGTTGACGCTATCAAATTAAAAACACTTGAATTAGAACATGAACTTAAATTAAAAGAATTTGAAATGAAGGAAAGGTTAGAAATGGAGAAAAAAGAAAAAGATGAATTTAAACTAAAACAAGATGAATTGAAATTAAAACAGGCAGAACTTGAAATGAGGGAAAGGTTAGAGATTGAGAAAATGAAAATTGAAATGGCAAAAGAAGAAAGCAACACTAAATTCCAATCAAAATCAGAACATTTTAATTTTGATGCAGCAAAAAACATACGTTTGGTTCCCAAATTTTGTGAAAAAAACAGTTGATAAATATTTTCCACAGTTTGAGAAAATTGCTCAAAATTTGAAATGGCCAAAGCCTTTTTGGACTACAATGCTGCAAACTGTTTTTGAGGGCAAGGCCGGTGAAATTTACTCAGCACTTTCATCAGAAAATAGTTCTGATTATGACACGGTTAAAAAGGAAGTTTTGAAAGCTTATGAGCTAGTGCTAGAAGCATATAGACATAAATTTAGGTCTTATAAAAAGTTTGATTCACAAACCTATGTTGAATTTGCTAGGGAAAAATTGATAAATGGCTTACGTCAAAGAAAATAGATAAAACTTTTGATAACTTAAGACAATTGATGTTATTAGAAGAGTTCAAGCAGTGTGTTCATTTAGACTTAAAAACACAATTAGATCACAAAACTGTTGAGACATTACAAGATGCAGCTGTTATTTCCGATAATTATACCCTTTCACATAAGAGAAGTTTCAAAGGTCAAAATACTTCGAGTGGAAATTACAAGAATCAAAGCACTGAGCGTACTGATAGTAAGCCTGTTGCACAGAATAAGAGACAGTCTAGTTATAATATGTCTAGTCCAAAGTTTGAAACTTTTGAAAAGAAGTCACTGACTTGTGCTTATTGTAAGAAGAATGGTCACCTGATGGCTGATTGTTTTAGACTCCAGAAGAAGAATGAAAGAGATAATAAGCCCAAGACCAGTGCTTGTACGACACCCGTTTTACCCATACGTTGGAATGTCCTGCGAGTCAGGCTTTTAAGTCCAGTTTTGTGATTACATGGAGGATTATATACCCTTTATGTCTGATGGGTTTGTTTCTATTGTTGATAATACTACCCTCAGCCTATTAAGATTTTACGGGACACTGGAGCTTCTCAGTCTTTATTATTAGAAGGTGTGTTGCCTTTGTCCGAGGAGACTTCTGTTGGTGCCTCCGTTTTGTTACAAGGTGTGGATTTAGGTTGTATAGATGTTCCCTCCATCGTATTTATCTGGTCAGACTTGATTACTGGACCAGTTGTTGTGGGTGTTCGTCCTTATCTCCCTGTTGAGGGTGTTTCATTATTGCTAGGAAATGATCTAGCTAGGAACAAAGTGGTTGCTGAACCAATTGTTACCAGTGAACCGGTGGTGGATGTTAAATCACCTGAAGATGATGCTGAACTGTATCCAGCTTGTGTCGTTACTAGGGAGATGGCTAGAAAACAACAAAATGAGGATTTGCAAGAAGACCAGTTTGATTACATGGACCTTTCTGACACCTTTCTAGCCGACATTGAAGGTCCCGGTAGCTCAGAGAAGGCCGTAATAAGACCATCTAGTATTAGCAAGAATGTAATTATGCCATGGCCAGACGTAAACAGCCATTCATTAGACCGAAGGAAATTTGTCGAAGAACAAAATAAAGACCCTGAGGTTCTTCAGCTCTGCAAGAGGGCTCAACCACAGGAGGAAGCAGACAAAGTGGCCGAATGCTATTACCATCAAGACGGTATTTTAATGAGAAAGAGGAGGCCCCTGATGCTACCCCAGAGGAGGAATGGAGAGTGGCATACCAAGTGGTGGTGCCTAAAATCTATAGGCAAGACATTATTGGTCTTGCCCATGACACCTATGAATGGACACTTAGGCATTAAAAGACTTGCCTTAAGATCTTACAGCATTTCTACTGGCCAAGACTAAGAAGTGATGTCGCAGAATACTGCAAATCATGCCATATATGCCAGGTTGTTGGTAAGCCTAACCAGAAAATACCACCAGCACCACTTCTGCCTATTCCAGCCTTTGAAGAACCTTTCAGCCGAGTACTCATTGATTGCGTTGGACCTTTACCGAAGACCAAGACCGGAAATGAGTATTTATTGACAATCATGTGTACCTCCACTCGCTTTCCTGAGGCTATTCCGTTAAGGAATATCAAGACACCTTCTATTGTCAAAGCTCTGATCAAATTTTTCACGCTAGTAGGACTTCCAGTCTATACAGTCCGACCAGGGTTCAAATTTCATGTCAGGTTTATTTCAGCAAGTCGTGTACCAGTTAGGGATTGCTCAGTATAGGTCAAGTGCTTATCATCCAGAATCTCAAGGTGCCTTAGAACGTTTTCATCAAACATTGAAGAACATGATCAGAACTTTTTGTCTTCAATTTGACAGGGATTGGGATGATGGTGTTCACTTTTACTTTTGCGGTCCGAAAGTCTGTTCAAGAATCCTTGGTTTCAGTCCCTTTGAGTTGGTATTTGGTCATACTGTGAGGGACCTTTAAAATTGATAAAGGAAAAGTGGCTTACTGAACACACTGACTTGAATCTTCTAGACTATGTATCTAGATTTAAAGAAAAATTGTATACTGCTTGTCAAATTGCTCAGAACAATTTAAAACTGTTCAGAATAAGATGAAAATATGGTATGATAAAGATGCCAGGGACAGATTTTTGAGCCTGGTAATAAGGTACTTGTATTTTGCCAGTCCCTTGACATCCATTACAAGCTAAATATTGTGGTCCCTATACCATAGAGAGTAAAATCAATGATTTGAATTATATTGTAAAACACCAGGTCGGCGTAAACAAAATAGAGTGTGTCACATTAATATGTTAAAACCATATTTTGAGCGTACTAATGAAGGTGAGAGTAAACCAGTTGTCACTTTAGCTATGGTTAAATTGGAGAACAATCATGACAAACCAGATATAATTGAACCACCTTTTAGTTCTAAAACTATGGAAGAGACAGTTAGATTGAAAAATTCAGAAATTTTGTCAAATTTAGATTCAAAACTTGCACATCTGTCTTTTGATTGTAGAGAAAAAATAAATCTTTGGTATTTTCTTTTAAAAATCTTTTTCCAGATGTGCCAAACAAAAGCACTGCTGTTTGTCATGATGTCGATGTTGGTGATGCTTCTCCAATTAAGCAACATCCTTACCGGCTCAATCCACTCAAACTTAAATTTATGAGACAAGAAATTAAATATTTGCTTGACAATGATATTATTGAGCTCTCCTTGTCTGATTGTGCCCAAACCAGATAAAACTTTTCGTTTCGTGACTGATTTCAGAAAAGTAAATTCTGTTTCAAAATCTGATTCCTATCCGATTCCAAGGATAGACGATTGCATTGATAATATTGGAAAAGCAAAATTTGTGAGCAAATTTGATTTATTGAAAGGTTACTGGCAAGTCCCATTGACACAGAGAGCTCGAGAAATATCAGCTTTTGTCACACCAGATTGCTTATTTCAATATACGTAATGCCGTTTGGCATGAAAAGTGCTTCAGCTACATTTCAAAGAATGATCAATAATGTTATAAAAGATTTAGACTGTTGTTATGCATATATTGATGATCTTATTGTATGTAGTGATAGCTGGGAAGAGCATTTAACACATTTATATGATACTTTTGATAGATTGTCACAATCAAATTTGACTGTTAATCTTGGTAAAAGTGAATTTTGCCAGGCCACTGTTGATTATTTAGGGCATACAGTTGGCCAAGGTCAAGTGAAACCTATTACGGCTAAAGTGGATGCAATTACTAAATTTCCTCCTCCTACAAATAATTATGAGATATTTAGGCATGATTGGATTTTACAGAAAATTTTGTTCAAATTTTGCTACTGTTGTTCAACCATTGACTCATCTTTTACAGAAAGATTCTAAATTCATCTGGATTGAAAATTGTCAAAACGCTTTTGAAAATAGCAAATCACTTTTAATTAATAGTCCAGTTCTGATCACTCCAGACTTTGAAAAACAATTTAAACTTGCTGTTGATGCAAGCGATGTAGGAGTTGGAGCTGTTTTATATCAGGAAACAGATGATAATGTTGAAAACCTATATCATATTCCTCTAAGAAATTAGATAAACATCAGAAAAATTATTCAACTATTGAAAAGAGTGTTTTGCACTGTTGTCTGCACTTCAATATTTTGATGTATATTTAAATCCCACTGTTCATCCTATTCTTGTTTATACAGATCATAATCCTCTCACCTTCATACATAAAATGAGAAACAAGAACCAGAGATTGACTAGGTGGAGTTTATTGTTACAGGAATATGATGTTATTGTAAAACATATTAAAGGTAAAGATAATGTAATAGCAGATGCTTTATCTAGAACTTATTAAAACACTGTGTATATACTGTGTATTTTTGAAAATACTTACTATATATTACTATGTATTTTTGTACATATTATTCATGAAAAGTTTTTGTTACACTCAAACTTTTTTAAGGGGGGGGTGTTATGATATTGTAACTATCATATCTATTTAGTTGGCCTAATTTGTTTTGTGTGGCCTATTATACATGTTTACATTGTGAACAAAATAAAATACATTGTGTTACAACTATGCAGTTTAGAAATCACTGGAACAATCATTGATACTAATGGAATGATTAGAACTTTCTATTTCACTTACATAACGTTTCCAGAATGATCATAACAAAAGATGCGTAATTTATATTTCTAGCGTTGTCTAGAAATTTCCGTTTGAGTATTTAAATGCAGACCCAAAAGTTAGTTGAATATAGAGATTTAGACATAGACATAGATAGACTTAGACATCGATAGACATCAACATTCTCAGCAGTTGGATTGACACTTTTATTTACAAACTACATCATACTAGATTGTGACCAATTGGATATAATATTCTGTGGATTCCCGTGAAGATTTCAGGATAAAGAAAAGATAAAAGATTGGACTATTTTGACAGTTAAGTTGACATTTCTTTTTGTGTAATACTTTTTGTAAACTAGTGTATAACAAATCTTGTTAAATTTTATTATTGATTTGTCTTTTGTTGGCTACAATTAAAAGGCGATTTTCTGGCATAACAACATGTATATATATAAATAATTTTGCTAATATAGTATATCGATAATGGTGTTACCACTTGAAGGAAACAAATACAATTTCTCTAATCTGGATAAAAGTGCTGATAATGAAGAAATTTCAGTCTGTTTTCATGATTACGAAAAATATACAAGAAAAACTAGAAAAACAAATAAAATCATTTAAATAATTATATATTCAATTGTGCAATATTTGCCATTGAATGTGTTGCCATGGAAACAAGCAGTCCATTTGTGCTAATTTTTACAAATTCGTTTAATGAATTTCGATACATATAGTAATGCATGTGTACAATTTTGCTTACATTATGCAGGTTTTCTTGTATTTATGAAATATTAATAATATTCCAGGCATTATTAGTGATAGTGTTGCCATAGAAACAACAAATTATATGCATAAACTTGGAAAACGCATTAAAATAGACTAAATCTCTCATTCAAAAACTCTCTTCTTTAAGTTTTCAATTTAATGCAGTGTCAAAGAATGATGGTTTTTACAAGTCATTCCATGAACTGTTATTCAAATGCTGTAGTGAAGATTATAGATCAAAGTGCCACTTGGTGTTGACAGTTTGTGGGGAGGGGCTGGTTGTAAGATTTTGTAAAAAAGAAATGCTCGATTGTCCAGTCTCAAATATCTCATGCATATTTCAGAAGAGAACAAAATTAATAAATTTAATAGGAACATTGTAGGTTCTGTGCTAATCTACTGACCAAAAATTAATCAAAGACAATAATTTGATACAATTCAACACAATAAAAAATACAACCAAAAGAGTCAGACGTTGATCCTCTAAATAAATGATAATTGACCATCTAACCTTTCCATAAGGGAAAAAATACCTTGATTATATGCTGTTTATTTTTCTTATTCATTCTTAAACTCAATGTTGAAATTGCAAAGCATGTATAGCTAAACGTTTTGAATAATATTGTACCATTGGATGATGAGTATCTACATGAAGATAACTTTTTAGGTGAAGTTATAAAAAATATAAAATTTCAAAAAGGTCCTGCAATAGGGATAGGCTGGGATGAAGAGGGACAATTTGAAAAATCACTGGAAATCGGGATCAATTGGACAAGGACAGACATTTCAATAGGTCAACTAGGGAGACTTAAAAAGAATTAACACAAGGGTTCTTTAGCAAACAAAGGGCGTAACTAGCAAGGGTGGGTACGGTCGGTCGTCGACCTGATGGTACCTGCTATCTATCCGACACATTTCTTGTTTGATGTTCTGGCCGGGGAGGAATTTTCAAGATTTTCCAAAAAAATCTGTTTCCCTACGAGGACCCGCGGAAATTCTGTCAGCTTGTGATTGCAGGTCTTACAACCAGCAGCAGGGGGAAATATACCATCTAGAAAATTTTCATATAAGGGGTCCCACTGACTGCCTTAAGAGATGGCCCTCTACATTCATGCTTCAGTGATTCCATATGTAATCAACCAAATGTTTCCATTGAAAGGAAGGGGCGGGCCCTCAGGGCCCCCTGGGTCCGCCTATGGTAGCACTATATTAACATTAGTAATAGGCATCGGATTATTGAAATTTGAGAAAAAATAACAATTATCTTAATGGATTTTTAGCAGCAAATCAAAAAATATTGACAATATGATAACTCTTTACACAGGGTAACTTTAAAAGAATTATATACATATTAGTCCAGTCAAACTAAGTTTGAACCTTAAACTAATTGCAACATAAAATGTTTAGTTCTAATCTATAGCATTAAGCCCCAAATATACACAGAAAAAAGTCCCATAAAATCTAACTTAAGAAAAACTCAAAATTTGCATTTTTAATTTCTTATAGAAATTAACATTGGAAAGGGAGATAAATTAGCAAAAATGAGTCTTTTTTGTCAGTTTCTGGTTGATTGTCTTAAAATTCATGTAAAATATGATTCTTTGATGGGGTTGTAAGTTCTTATTTGACTATGATATATAATCTTCTGCTCATGAAATGTACAAAACCGAAGTGTTATCGGTATTTTTATTTTTTTGCACATATTCATTAAAGAAATTGCAAAGTTATGGCTTTGTGACCATTTTTTTAAAAATGTGAATATTTGGTATTGTTTATATCTGTAAATTATATTTGTTCAGCATCTACCTTGTTTAAAGAAACTTTAAACCACAAAAGAAGAATATATACTTTGATTTTCATTGAAAGCCCATTACAGAAAGATGTTTCTCAAAGTCAGTATATTGTCTTTCTTTAACCAAAATTTTTAGATTTTACTTTGAAACAGGAGTCAATGTTTATAACATATGAACAGCGTCGGATAGAAATCGACCTTATGCAAATGCACGTAAACATGTACATGTATCATACTTTGATTGATTTTGGAACATTCAAATACGAAATAACAGATGATTTTTGGTCTATTTTGTTCTGTTCTTTTATCAGCCTACTTTTCAAACAACTACAGATTTTGCATAGGAATTTTTTCAACCTAAAATAGGCTTACAGATGCATTTATAATCATTTGCATAAGGTCGATTTCTATCCGACGCAGCTCATATTATACATGACTGTGACTTTTTGTACGCGACTTTTTGTCTGTGACTTGCTGTCCTACATTCTAACCGTTATCAGGAAAAATGACTTTTTACCTATTTATATGTAATAGGCTTTGCATCAAATTTATAGAAACACTTAGATTGAACCATTAATTTTATCAAATGAGAAAATATAAAATGCTTTACAAACATATTAGCAAATGATAAATGTACTGACTTTTCGGGGAACATTTAAAACTAAGACAAGGCTGTGGCAACCCTTAAGTTAAGTCCGTGAATATGTTAACTTTTTTTATGAAAATATTTAAAACTACCAAGACATCGTGCATGAATGGGCTCGGGCATACCTCAAGAATTCCGCGAAATGTTTATTTGTTTTTTATGAAAATATTTAAAACTACCAAGATATCCTGCACAAGGCTCGGGCATGCCTTAAGTAGTACGTGGAAATAATTATTTACTGTAAGAAAATATTAAAAAACAAACTATATTGGATTTATCAACTTACATGTATTTATGTCCTACTTCAATCACACCTTGTGTGTTACTTTATATTTGTGATCAAACATGTCAAATTATAACCGGTAATATACAACATAATTTATAACACAGTTTAATACAATATACTACTCAATACCATAAAAAGTTTAATTATGTTTCAAATTTAACATAAATCCTTTAAGAAATAAAAAAAATATTAGAATTTTCATTTGGTCCTGTCATTGTCAGCGTTAGTCAGGTCACGTTTAATGAAGATTTAAAAAAGTTTTCTATATTTTTCTTATATTTATGTATTGAATGGTCTAAATTTATAACAATTCAAATTTGACAGAAATCCTTTGAGGAATAAAAAAGTTATTAGCGTTTTCGTTTTGGTCCAGTCATTAGTGTAACCCAACTAAGGGAGATAATTCGTATTGTGAGGAATATTGCACAATGATCATTTTTTAGAAATTAATTTCGCATGTTTCTAGGTAGATTACCCATAACTTTTTTAGATTTTTGACTAAAACAAGACTGAAATTAATTGTTTTTGTGTTTCTTTTAATAGATGTAGCCGCATAATTTCACAACACTACACCAAATATTGTATTTTTCTCAAAAATCCCAACTTTCTGTGCGGTTACCATGGTAACCAACCAATATATATATCGGTTGGCATTATTTTTCTGACTAGTCTAATAGGATCTACATATCAGCCAATTTTCAGAAAGATCGGTGACTATGTGTGCCGAAAAAGTTTAAGTGGTTACAGAGAATGAGTATTAATGAGTGATAAGTAGAGCAGTCAAATAATCATAATAAAACTACATGATTACGTAAAAAACGAAAGACAAATATGATGTAAAATAACAAGCTGAAACCACTGAACTACAGGTTCCTGGCTTGGGAAAAACACATAAAGATTATTGTTGGGTTAAAAATGTTGCGGACACCCAAACCTCCTACTCACCTGAGACATATACTCCTCTTAAATTTTAATCCATCATGGAACAATACTTTTTTCATAATCAATTTTGGATTTGGGGAGGGTAAGGAGAAGTGAAAGGATTAATCTGTAATTATCCTAACAGCGCAGCCGAATCTTAATAATTTCTCTAGCTAGGCCTGAAATTATAACCTCGTGCCTACCGTAGGGACCTCTCGCACTGGAAGTTTTCTTTCAAATATGTGTGCTTCCATATCTTTTCTTAATATCTGTATTTCCTGAAACGATAAAATTGCGCATGCATAAAATTGAGAAGGAAATGGAAAATATGTCAAAGAGAGAACAACCCGACCAAAGAGCAGATAACAGCCGAAAGCCACAAATGGATCTTCAGTGCAGCAAGAAAATCCCGCACACGGATGTGGGCCACAGCTGGCCTCTAAATAAAAATGTGTACTAGTTCAGTGAAAATGGACGTCATACTAAACTCTAAAACATATAAATGAACTAAAATTAAAAAAAAAAAAGCATACAAGACTAACAAAGGCTAGCGGCTCCAGACTTTGGACAGGCTCATGATATTTGTTCGTAGACGCATTAATTGTTTTAATCATGTTAATTGTAATTATCCAAAAACTCATAGCTTATACCAATTCTGAAACAGAATGCAAATCTTTCTTTGTTGCGTTTAGCTAATGGTCTGTCGTAATCATCATTTCAATCATTTATTATTTTAAAGTTGTTCTAATTTATGAATTTAAGCTCGCAGTAATTTTGTCCCTTGGTTGACATATTCCGAAGAGAGGTATTGACGACTATGAACATAATGTCACAGCTTGAGTATATACGAATCGGAAACTAACACAAGTTTAAACTTTAAGTCGGCAATATCAAGATCCTGCAACACGTTTTTAAAATTGAAGACAAAAATTGAATGCAACTAGTGTGGTTTATATAGAAACATGGTTATCTTTAGATAAGTAGGTATTATCATACCAAAACTAATCCTGCAAGGTTATTAGTGTGGACGACTGATACCTTTTTTTAATATCTACGGTCGGTCGTCATCATAAATAAATTTTTTTAATATCTACGGTCGGTCGTCATCATAAATAAATATATTTCTACATGTACAATGTTTCAAGTTCCAAATTCAATCAAATATGTCGTTTGATTGCCAATGAGACAACTCTCCAGCAGAGACCACATAACGTAGAAGCTGACCACTCTAGGTCTCAGTACGGACTTCAATAATGAGCATAAGCCATACACCATAATGTGGATTCCTTATTACTTGTTGGATACCATGTTTGTGAATTTCGTGGTTAAAGGTGTACCACTAATTCAAATGTTCAACGTAGTACAATTTTTCTATAGGCTTATGTGCAGACTAATACAAAACCACGAATTAAAATTTACAATGTTCCGTCAATCCACAGTAGCAGGCTATACAAGGCTACAAAATTCAAACAATTAAAGCGAGACAACTAGCAGCCTGATTTATGTACAAACAATTAAGGAAAAACAAAAATGATATACAACAACGGACGATAACAATTCAACTGAATTACAAGCTCCTGGCTGGGGACAGGCACATATACCCATATGTTCACTTATTGACACTATAATGGATCTTTTCTTTTACGTTGACTTGTTATTTTCTAACGGTACTAATTCATGTAGAAATGAGTTTGGAGTAGTGTGACAGTTGATGCTTGCAAAACAAAATATGATTCCCTTTCGACGCACTTATTCCCAATCTGTTTGGGGTTCACATGATAGTTTTAGATATTTAATTATAATAATTTACATGAAATGGGAGAGATATAAAAGTAAGTATTTTCATTAAATTCGTCAAAACTATTATGGTAACCGTTTTACATATACAAAAATATTGACAACCAGGAAAAAATTAAGGAATACCATTTGATCAGGGAAAAGAGGCGAACGGTACCGATAGGACATTTCAAACTACGAATAAGAAGAGAAACGGACAACGTCATGGCAAAAAAATCATGAATCTGTCCATAGTTCACGGATGCCCCACTCGCAATTACATTTTCTATGTTTAGTGAACCGTGAAATTGGGATCAAAACTCTAATTTGGCATTAAAACTAGAACGATCATATTATAAGGAATATGTGTACTAAGTTTCAAGTTGATTTGAGTTCAACTTCATCAAAAGTTTCCTTGACCAAAACTTTAACCTGAAGTTGGACAGACGGAAGGACGGACGGAAGAATGGATTGACGGACAGACGTACGGACCGAAAACCATAATTCCCCTAAGTGGAGCATAACAAAGCGAGGAAAACACGAAGAAAGGTTAAAACGTTTATCTTACAATTCAAAAGACTGTGCAAACTCTAGCCATCTTTGTTTTATGTTTGTTAAAATGGTAGTGTGAAATGATATATTTTTGCATAGATGGCATTTCATTGATCACCCTTGCACATGTTGCGGCGCTTCCAATAATTTTACTTCAAGATAAGAAGTACTAGAATTAACGACATTAAACAACAAACTGTTTATGCATCCACAGGTTAACTTAATTGCAAATATGATAAACTTTCAATAGTTTTAGTGGTTTCATTAGGAAAGTGTTATACTGAGAAATGGCATGTTGAAACACTGAAAATTGTTGTGTGTCATAAACCTACTTTAATGTCTTCTTTCTGTGTCAGTCGTTTTTGTTTGGAATTATACTTAAACCTAATGTTTTGAGATGTTAACGCTTCAATCAATGTATATTAGTGTGTGATAGGCCATCATAAAACACTCTGAACCTTAAAATTAAGAACTAGCCATGATGCTTTTTTAGTTGTTGTCTTAAAAGAGGAGCGAAAGATACCAGACGGACATTCAAACTCATAGATCTTTAAATAAACTGTATTGTATATTCACAGCAAATTCAAACAAGTTCACAGCAAAATAAATGACTGTTAAAGGTTAAAATGAAAGACTCCTTAATAAAGTTTTTGTATAGACGACATTCCTTTAGGACCTTTCCATGTTTTTGTATGAATATAAGTAGATGCTTGGTATACTTATATAAAACAACAGCACTGACAAACATAACCAAACTAGTTTTAGATGGCAACATACTATTTGTTGTCTATATTTGCAATTCCTTTATTTGTGAGATAATGACACCTACTTTGCCTTCTAATTCTAGAGTCTATCATGGTAACAAACCTTGGATAGAAATGTGTACCTGACTATCCAAAATAGACCGGTACTGCACAGACTAGTACATTGTTTTATAGATCTTTAGATATTGCAACGTTATTCTTATTAGATAGTACATTATTTTAATAGAGGCACAACATGCTATTTTACCAGTAAAAATTCAGTTGGGTAGCAGTCAAACAATTTTTTTCCTCGGAATACCCAAAGCAAAGGAATGGGTAGTACAGAGTTTTCTTTTATCCTAGTCAAAAAGTTATGCATTTGAACTTTCAATTCGATGATAAGATGTTTTTTATGAAACTTTATATGAGTTCATATGGGAAATCCCACTATCTATATTTACAGAATGTGTAACCTTCAATCGTTCAAATATCAGGTGTGACAACGTTATTATGGTTTAGGTAATTTCCTTGGTCGTGATCAATGACGTCACGGACATACAGTATTTTTGATTAGTCAATCAAGTTATATATGTTAAAGTGATAGGGTAACAAGTACTGTTAAGAGTTTTAGCTGGCCTTAAATAGGAAAGTAGTAACAGGTTCCTTCCTGGTTTAACTATAGTCAGTTCCTGATGCAATTTCAAGTACACTTGGGTCTTTGCAACAAATATGCGAATAACATAAGTAAACATGTTTATATTCGACAGCTTCAAATAACGGTAAAACGAATAATACCATTTATAAAAATGATAATACATTGCAATATCATCGATCCATTATTTGAATTGGGTAAACAAATGACTCAGTGAGAAATAATGATATTAACATGACTAACATCTAGAAATTGACAATGAGGGTACGTTGTAAATAAAACTTTACGACAAATGTGATGATTTCAGATTCCCAATTGTGAACTTTCCATTTCTATGTAGCAACATTCCAGCAGCACCTGAATACGGAGTATGTATCTCCCAACTGATACGATATTTCCGGGCTTGTATTTAGTATTATGATTTCCTCGATAGAGGGTTGCTGTTCACAAGGAAGCTATTAAACTAAGAGTTCCAAATGGTGAAGTTGAAATCACCCATTCATCAATTTTAAGAACGCCATCACGAGTTGGTTTTACCGTTACGGAATATCCGTTTCACAGATGATATCGAATATGTTCTTTATGTCGTAACTACAATCCCGTTCACTTTCCACGAATGTCACCTACCAAATAAGACTATTTACCGGATTTCTAATAACATGAGCAACACGACGGATGCCAGGATCTGCTTACTTTTCCGGAGCACCTGAGATCACCCCAGTTTATAGTGGGTTTCGTGTTGCTTAGTCTTTAGTTTCTTATGTTTTGTCTTGTGTACTGTTTTTTTTTTTTTCTTTTTAGCCATAGCGTTGTCAGTTTACATTTTATCTATTAGTTTGAATGTCCCTCTGGTATCTTTCGTATATAAATTTCAATCTCTGACGTAATGTTTACTTGTTGTGTTATATCTTTAGTTAGGTAAACATATCAGAAAATCATTTTGTTGTAATTGTGGGTCGCAATATTTCAAATCCATTCGCATGTTTTCTTATTATATTTTTAAACGTTTTGAATACCATCTGGGAATGACAATGATTGAATTTACTTCGTTGTGATGTGGTATTTCAGGATATTTGCTATTTTTCTTTTAACGATAATTCACTCACCGTTTGGAATTTACATAAACCATCTGTAATAGTTATGTTCATTTCATTCATGAAGTCGAGAACAGACAATTCAAACGCAGATAAATTAGGCCTAAATGACTGGATATCAGTATCAATTGTTTCCCTATACTGTTTACTAATTGCATTCGCCATGTATAAAATATCATCCCCTAGCGATTTCCATATTTTGTAGAAATCAATCGTTTCAAGTCTTTGTCCTAATTTATTCATCTGAACGAGTGTCGACTTCATTCTGTTTAACTGCCTTTCATAGTTGTGAGTTACAGAACTATAATCCAAAAGGTATATGATAACTGGAAAAGGAAGACATCTTTCACTTACATCTTTTCTTGCGTTCCAAAAACAAATGCAAGAACTCTGCTTTTGTCTATATTTACATGTACCTTCTTTTTTTGCAAACATTCCTTCAAACTCATTTCGCCGTAGCCTGCGGACTACAGACTCACCTGGGATAACTGTAGAGCATTGGCAGCATGGTTTTCGTTCGTAGAAATGGTATATCGAATGCTTATGTTTCATAAGTAAAGAAGAGATATTCTTTCCTTTGGTCACATGTTTCTCCAAAAGTAAACGTGTTACTTCCTCTGCTTTTTCTACAAGTCCTTGTAAATTTTTAAAATAATTTATCGTTTTATTCTTCTTCCTGGAAAAATGTATAAAAACAGATAAATAAAAAAGCAGATTAAATTAAGGACGTAGTCAGGTGAACTTAAAAAAATCTGCAATTCAAAATTGATATAAATCAGGTGAGCATTACTTACGGAACAATATAAGCTAAAAAATATTTATAGGTTTTTGAACTCCTTTCCGAGATATTCAATATTTAAAAAATGACTGAAAAGGGTTGACTCAAACTTAATTTTTTTATTAATCATTGGCATTATTCGGGTTTCAAATAGTGAGAAAAGAAATCTGTAATCTACTTAAATGTTGGTGAATGACCTTTTATGAGCTATTGAAGTCTTATATGAAAAGAGAAGTGGTTGACATGGGCCAAAATATATTACGATATATCGTAGTGAAAAAAACAAGGAGTCCTAACGTTTGACAAAATTATTTAACATGACATAACCACATCCTTAATGCGATCGTAGTTTACCGATGTTCTAATATCGTAAATCGTTTCGGAAGAGACAAATGAACATGATCAAGGTATTAAGCAGTAACTAAATGAATCACATGTACCTAGAATGGAGCGAGTGAGGATGCTTCGACGTAATAACTGACTACTGTTTCACATGTATCATTCCAATCCGAATTCACACTCAGTAAAATGTCATAATCGGAATATCAGATATGCAGGCGTCTTTATTAGCCGTCATTTTGTTTGTGTCCTCCATGTTAGTTAAATTTACTTATATCCTTATAATTATAAAGCGATTCAACACAATTTTCTCTAAATAAAAATCATGCAATAACTTGATTTTCTGTTTTGATATAATGGTGACCATCATGATATCAAAGCAGAAAATCAATAGTTATTACATGATTTTTTCACGTTGATTTAACTACGTGAAAGTGGAGTGATAAGAAGGGAAACAATGAGTATAAAGAGAACATACAACACCATTTGGCAAAAGGAAAAGACGAAAGTCCGATACACAATGATTGATTTGTACCATACCATTGGCGAAGAGTTCTACAGTCTCATTGAAACCTGGTCGTGACAGAAATGATATGTTCTTGATAGGAACGAAGTTTGGATTTAGATTTGAATGTATCTTAAAGTTCGAATTAAGTTTCCAGATGTATGTAAAAGTTCTGCTTCTAATTTTAGCCCCGCCACTTTGGCTAAAAAATGTAGTCGCAATAAGTGTAATATAGTTATACACATATATTTTGACATTCAAAGTTTCAAACTGAAAAGAAAACTTAAATGTGGCTAATTCAGTTGGGTTAAGTTCTAATTTTTCTAAACATCTACCAAGGAACTGTTTCTAGAACAGATCCTGGATACTTTCAGAGCAGTTTCTGGCATGAGCTGTCCCATCTCAGAAAAGATTTTGACAGTTATGGGCAGTTTTCCTTAAAAATAGATATGTTAGTTCTTCCCTAGAACATAATAAAGGGCGAACACGAGGAACCAAGCACTAGACAGTATAACTGATCGGATAAAATATGTTGGGTCATGCATTCAGAAGCGCATTCAAAATCTTCGACATAGAATGAACACAAGGGTTTCTAACACTTTGAGGAAACCTGATGTTGTTGGGGTTTTTATCGTCTCTTCAAGATGTTGATCTATCATACAAAGCTTCTTGCAACATTGTTTTCAAATGCAAATATAAACATTTGGTACGTCTAACTATAGAACTTGGAAATCACACCAAACTGCGAATCCAAGAAATGCCCTTCATTATTCAAAAGCAAGAAACTTTAGAAAATCACATATTGGACTTTTACTCATTTTGTATGAACAAGGACGATGACAATCTCAATATATTTATACTAGATACCTAAAATTTCAAACAAAAACAAATCTTGATAAAGAACAATATATAACCTGGTCGTTAAGATGTTCGACTGAACAACTTTCTAAAATTCTTATCACCAACATTTAACCAGAAAAAGATGACCCACATATTGCAATGAAGGATATTTAACAAGCGGTGTTTATCATATGTTACTCTTAAAGATTCTAAATACATGTATGTACTGCAAAATCTTCGATCACAATACACACAATTTTGCAGTAATTTCAAAACTTTTTTTTATTTTCTACGCTTTACACTCATATTCCTCATGCTCATACAAAAGATCTATGCATTGGCACATTTTTTCTACAAACCTGGGCTTCGTATATTTAATAAAGATAATGACAGGTCTAACATAATGATGATTTGCACTGAATCCAAAAACAAATTCATCGCAGATTATATGATTGCAGCGTATGGAGGATTTATATTTCATAAGACAGTCGATATCTCAATTTATAGCACCGCGGGTAAATAACTCATCATAGACACCAGTAAATTATCATGTTTTGATTGGTTACACGCCGTCACGTGGTGACCCTCTATGGATCCGAAGGGGGTTAGTAAATTTCATTGGGGTTCATGACGTCACGTAGACCTACTGTTAACGGTGACTTCATATATTAATGATGTTGTGTTTCATTGTTTATTTTTCAACAAACCGCAGCAGAAAAAGTCCTGCGAAAGCTAAATTCGTTATACGGTTAACTACTGACCCCCTACGGACCATAGAGGGTGAATAAAATCCATAGGAGATTCGGCCTCCGGCCTCACCCCTATGGATTTAACTAACCCTCTATGGATCCGTAGGGGGTCAGTAGCGGACCATACAACTTATAGTGTACCAATTGAGCACTTCTGTTGACCAACTTTTTGTACTCGTATGAATCAGAAATCATACGAAAACTACTAAAAAACAAGAGAATAAATATCTAGAAAAGTTTTTAATTTCACTTTTAGATATATTCCCGGGGCCGGTGGGGGGGGAAAAAAAAAAATTTTAAAATTTAATTTTTTAAAAGGTAAAAAAAAAAGAAAAAAGGGGGAAAAAAAAAATTTTTTTTTCCCCCCCCCGGGGGGGGGCCAAAAAATAAAACGGTTTTTAAAAAAAGGGGTTTATGTCCCCCCTTTTTGGGGAAAAATTTGGCAAAAAAATTTTTGGAACCCCTTGAAGGTTTTTTAAAAGAGGGCCAAAAACCCCCGGGGAAAAAAAAAAAAAATTTTTTTCCAATAAAATTTTTTGGGGAAAAAAAAACCCCCCAATTTCCCCCGGGGTTTGGAAGGGCCCCCAATTTGGGGGAAAATTTCCCCAAGACTTTTTTGGCTTCCCCCCCCTTTTTTTTTTGGGTTTTTAAAAAAGGGCCAAAAAACCCGAAAAAATTTTCAGCCAAAGGCCCCTTTTTAACCCAACCGGGAAAAACCCCCCTTTTTTTTAAAAAAGGGGGGGGGTTTTTTTTGGGTTTTAAAAAAAAAATTTTTTTCCTTTTTCCCCCTTTTTAAAAAATTTTTTTTTAAAAAAAAATTTTTTTTTTTTCCCCCTTTTTCAAAATTTTTCAATTTTTTTTTTAAAGGGGGGAAAAAAAAATTTTTAAAATTTTTTCCAAATTGTACCTTTTAAAAAAAGGTATACCCTTTTTTCAAACCAAAAAAAGGGTTAAATTTTTAAAAAATTTGGGGAAAAAAAGGGTTTTTTTTTTAAATTTCCAAAATTTTTTTGGGTTTTTTTTTGGGTTTTGAAAAACCCGGGGAAAAAAATTTGGCCATTTTTTTTTTTTCCTTAAAATTTAAAAGGAAAAAAAAGGGGGGAAAAAAAAAAAAATTTTAAAACCATTTTTTTAAAAAAAAAACCCAAATTTAAAAAAAAAAAAAAAAAAAATTTTAAAAATTTCCGGGAAGGAAAAAAAAAATTTTTTTTTTTAAATTTTTCCCCCAAAAAAAATTTTTGGGTTAAAAAAATTTTTAAATTTTAAATTTAAGAAAAACCCCCCAAAAAAAAAAAATTTTTTTTTAAAAAATTTTTTTAAAAAAAATTTTTTTAAAAAGGAAAATTTTTTTTGGTTTTGGAAAAAAATTTTTAAAAAGTTTAAAAAAATTTTTTTTTAAAATATTAAAAAGGAAAAAAAAAGGGAAATTTTTAAAATTTAAAAATTTTGGGGTTTTTTTTTTTAAAAAAATTTAAATTTTTTTTTTTAAAATTTTTCCCAATTTCCAAAAAAAATTTTTTTTAAAATTTTTGGTTTTTAATTAAAAATTTTTTTTTTAAAAAAAAAAAAAAAATTTTAAAATTTTTTTGAAAAAAATTTTTTTTCCCTTTTTTTTTTCCCCAAACCTTTTTTTTTTGGGGGGTAAAAAAAAAATTTTTTTAAAAAATTTTCCTTCCCAAATTAAAAAATTTGGCATTTTTTTGGAAAAAAATTTTTTTTTTTTTTTTCCCCTTCCCTTTTAAAAAATTTTTTTGGTTTTTTTTAAAAAAAATTTTTAATTAAAATTTCCCTTTAAAAAAAAAAAATTTTTTTAAAAAATTTGGGGGTTTTTTTTGGGAAAAATTTTTTAAAAAAAAAAATTTTTTTTTAAAAAATTAAAATTTTAAAAAATTTTTTTCCTTTTTGGTTTTTTTTGGTAAAAAAACCCCCCCTTTTTTTTTTTTTAAAAAAAAAAATTGGGGGGAAAAAATTTTTTTAAAGGGGTTTTTAAAAAATTTTTTAAAAAAAATTTTTTAAAAAAATTTTTTTTTTTTTTAAAAAATTTTTTTTTTAAATTTTCCGGTTTTTCCCCTTTTTAAAAATTTTTTTAAAAAATTTTTTTTTTTTTTTTAAAATTTAAAAAAAAATTTTTTTAAAAATTTAAAAATTTTTTTAAAATCCTTTTTAAATTTTTTTAAAAACCTTTTAAAAATTTTTAAAAAAATTTTTTTGGGTTTTAGGTTTTTTCCTTTTTAAAAAAAAAAAATTTTTTTTTAAAAAAAAAAAAAACAAAAAAAATTTAAAAAAAAAATTTTTCCTTTTTTTAAATTTTATTTAAAATTTTTTTAAAAAATTTTAAAAATTAAAAATTTTTTTTGGGTTTTAATTTTTTTTTTTTAAAAAAAAAAGGGAAAAATTATTTGGGGGGGGGAATAAAAATTTTTAAAAAAATTTTTAAAAGGAAAAAAGGGGAAACCCGAAGGAAAAAACCCCAAAAAAAAAAAAAAAAATTTTTTTAAAATTTTTTTAAAAAAAAAAAAATTTTTTAAAAAAATTTAAATTTTTTTAAAAGGGGGTGTTTTTTAAAAAACCCTTTTTTTTAAAATTTTAATTTTCCAAATTTTTTTTTTTTTCATTTTTTTTTGAAAAAAAAAAAAATTTTTTTAAAATTTGGTTTAAAAAAAAAGGGAAAAAAAAATTAAAAAAAATTTTTTCCCTTTTTTTTTTAAAAAAGTTTTTAAAAAAAAAAAATTTTTTTAATTTTTTTTTTTGGGGGGGGGTTTTTTTTAAAAGGGGAAAAAAATTTTAAAAAAAGGGAAAAAAAAAAAAAAAAATTTAATTTTAAAAAAAAATTAAAAAAAAAAAAAAAAAAAAAAAAAATCCCTTAAATAAAGATTTAAAAATTTTTTAAAAAAATTCCTTTTTTTTTTTTTAAAAAAAAAAAAAAATTTTTTTGAAAAGGGTTTTTTTTTGTTTTTTTGGAAAAAAAAAAATTTTTTTAAAAAAAATTAAAATTTTTTTTTGGAAAAAAAGGGGGTTTTGGAAAAAATTTAAAAAAAAATTTTAATTTTAAAAAAATTTTTTAAAAGGAAACAAAAAAAAACCCTTTTTAAAAAAAGGGGAAAAAAATTTTAAATTTTTTAAAATTTTTCCCCCCCAAAAATTTTTTTAAAAAATTTTCAAATTTTCCAAAAAATTTTTTTGGGCCCAAAAAGGCCCTTTTTGGGTTTTTCCCCTTTTTTTTTTTTAAGGGGTTTTTTTTTTTTTTTTTAATTTAATGAAATTTAAAAAATTTTTGGGGGGGCCCAATTTTTTTTTTAAAAAAAAAATTTTTAAAATTTGGAAAAAACCTTTTAAAAATTTTAAACCCAAAAAAAAAAAATTTTTTTAAAGGGTTTTAAAAATTTAAAAAAGGGGAAAAATTTTTTCAACAAAAAATTTTTTTTCAAAAAAAAATTTAAAAAAAAAAATTTTTAAAATTTTCCTTTTTTTTAAAAATTTTTAAAAAAAAAATTAAAAATTTTCCTTTTTTTGGGTTTTTCAAAAAGGGAAAAAAATTTTTTTTAAAATTTTAAAGGTTTTTTTTTCAAAATTAAAAAAATTTAAAAATTTTTTTTTTTTAAAAAAATTAAAACCCTTTTTTTAAAAAAAAATTTTTTTTTTTTTAAAAAAAAATTTAAAAAAAAAAAAAAAAAAAAATTTTTAAAATTTTTTTTTTTTTTAAAAATTTTTAAAATTTTAAATTTAAAAGGATTTAAATTTTTTTAAAAAAATTTTAAAAATTTTAAAATTTAAAAAATTAATTTTTTGGGTTTTTAAAAAAATAAAAAAATTTTTTTTGGGGTTTTTTTTTTTAAAAAAAGGGAAATTTTTAAAAAAAGGAAAGGGTTTAAATTTTAAAAAAATTTTTCCAAAATTTTAAAAAAAAAATTTTTAAAAGGGTTTTTTAAAAAAGGGGAAAAAAAAAAATTTTTTTTTTTTAAAAAAAAATTTTTTTTAAAAAAAATTTTTTTTAAAATTTGGGGGGTTTTTTTGGGTTTTCCAAAAATTTTTCCCAAAAGGGGGGAAAAATTTTTTTGGGGGGTTGGGCCCTTAAAAACCGGGAAATTTTTTTTTAAAAATTTTCAAAAACCCCCTTGGGCCCAAAAACCCTTAAAAATTTTTTCGGAAAAAAAAAAATTTAAAAATTTTTTTTTTTTCCCCCCCATTTTTCCCTTTTTTTAAAAAAAAAAAATAAAATTTTTAAAAAAAAAAATTAAAAAAAAAATTTTTAAAAAAAAAAAATTTAAAAATAAAAATTAAATTTTAATTTCCTTTAAAATTTTAAAATTTTCCAAAAATTTTTTTTAAAAATTTTTAAAAAATTTTTTAAAAAATTTTTAAAAAAAAAAAAAACCCAAAAAAAAATTTTAAGGGGTTTTTTTTTTTTTTAAAAAAAAAAAAGGGTTTTAAAAAATTTTTTTTTTTTTTTTTTTAAATTTTAAAAAAAATTTTTTTTTTTTTTTTTTTTTTTTTTAAAAAAAAAAAAATTTTTTTTTAAAAAACCCGGGGTTTTTAAAAAATTTTTTTTTTTTTTTAAAAAAACCAAATTTGCCTTTTTTTTTTTTGGGGAAAATTTTAAGGGTTTTTGGTTTAATTTTTAAAAAAAAAAAAAAAAAAAAAAAAAAAAAAAATTTTTTTTAAAAAACCCAAAAAAGGAATTTTTCCTTTTGGGGCCTTTAAAAAATTTTTTTTTAAAAACCTTTAAAAAAATTTTTTAAAAATTTTCCTTGGGAAAAACCTTTTTTCCAATTTAAAGGGAAAAAATTTTTTTTTTTAAAAAAAAAAAAATTTTTTTTAAAATTTTTTTTTTTAAGGGCCCTTTTAAAAAAAATTTTTTTTTTTCCCTTTTTTCCAAAATTTAAAATTTTCCAAAGGGTTTTTAAAAAAAAATTTAATTAAAGGGGGAAAAAAAGGGAAAGCCGGTTTTGGGAAAAAAAAAAGGGGAAAGGGGGAAAAAAAATTTTTTTAAAAAATTTTTAAAAAAAAGGAAAAAAAAATTAAAAACTTTAAAAATTTAAAAAAAAAAAAAAAAAAACCTAAGACGGGGGCCCCCTTTTTTTTAAAAATTTTAATTTTTTTTTAAAAATTTTTTAAAAAAAAACCAAAAAAAAAAAAATTTTTTTTTTTTTTTTTAAAATTTTTTTTTTTATTTAAAAATTTTTTTTAAAAAAAAACCCCCTTTTTCCCTTTTTTTTTTAAAAAAAAAATTAAAAAAAAATTTTTCCCTTTTTTTAAACCCCAAAAATTTTTTTTTTTTTAAAAAAAAATTTTAAAAAAAAAAAAATTTTAAATAAAAAAATTTAAAAAATTTTTTCCCAAAAAAAAATTTAATTTTTTCCCCTTTTTTTTTTGGGGTTAAAAAAAAAATTTTTTTTTTCCGGGTCTTTAAAAAATTAAACCAAATTTTTAAGGAAAAAAATTTTTTTTTTCCAAAAATTTTGAAGGAAAACCCCAAAAAAATTCAAATTTAAAAAAAAAAAAAATTTTTTGGTTTTTTAATTTTTTTTTTTTAAAAAAAAAATTTCCCTTTTTTAAAAAATTTTTCCAAACTTTTTTAAAAAAAAAAAAAATTTTCCGGAAAAAAACCCCTTTTAAAATTTTAAACAAAAACCAAAACCAAATTAATTTTTTTTTTTAAAAAAAAAAATTAAAAACCGGAAATTTAAAACCCCAAAAAAAATTTTTTTCCAAAACCCCCTTTTTTTTTCCAAAAACCCTTTTTAAAAAATTTTTTTTTTTTAAAATTTTTTTTTTTAAAAAAACAAAATTTTTTTTAAAAAAAAATTTTGTTTGGGGTTAAAATTTTTGGGTTTTTTAAAAATTTTAAAAAGGGGAAAGGGAAATAAAAAAAAAAATTAAATTTTAAAAAGGGAAAAAAAAAAAACCAAAAAATTAAGGAAAATTTTAAAAAAAACCCCGGAACCGGGGGGAAAAAAAAAAGAAAAAAAATTTTTTGGCAAAAACCCAAATTTTCCCCCTTTTTTAAATTTAAAATTTTTAAAATTTTTAAAAAAAAAATTTTTTTGGGGGGAAAAAAAAAAATTTTTTAAAAAATTTAAAAAGGTTTTTTTTTTAAAAGGTTTTTCCCCCCCCCCCCGGGGGGGTTTTTAAAAACCCTTCCCCCAAAAAAACCCTTTTTCCCATAAAAACCGGGAAAAAAAAAAAATTTTTTAAAAATTCAAAAAAACCCCAAACCCCAAAAATTTGGGAAAAAAATTTTAAATAAATTTTCCCAAAAGGGTTTTTGGCCCCCAAAAATTTGGGTTTTCCAAAAATTAAAAAAATTAAAAAAAAATTAAAAAAAAAAAAAAAAAAAAAAAGGAAACCCCAAAATTTTTTTAAAATTTTGTTTAAAAAAATTTTGAAAAAAATTTTTTTAAAAAAAAATTCCTTTTTTTCCCTTTTTGGAAATTTTTTTGTTTTTTTGGGCTTTTCCTTTTAAATTTTTTAAATTTTTAAAAATTTTTTTTTTCCCTTTTTGGTTTTTTTGGTTTAAAAAAAAAAAAAATTTAAAAATTTTTTTTTTAAAAAAAAAAAAAAAAACCAAAGGTTTAAAATTTAATTTTTTTTTTGGCCCCTTTTTTTTAAAAAAATTTTAAAAAAAAAAAAAAAAAAGGGTTTTAAAAAAACCTTTTTTGGTTTTTTAATTTTAAAAAAAAAAATTTTTTTTTTAAGTTTAAGGGGAAAAAAATTTTTAAAAAAAGGGGGAAAAAAATTTTTTTTTTTAATTCAAATTTTTTTAAAAAATAATTTTTTAATTAAAAAAGGTTTTTAAAAAAAAAGGGGGTTTTTTTTTCCCCCCAAAGGAAAAAAGGGAAAAGGTTTCCTTTATCCAACAAATTTTTAAAAAACCAAAAATTTTTAAAAATTTTTTTTTTTTTCCCCCTTTTTTTTTTTTTAAAATTTAAAGTTTTAAGGTTTAAATTTTTTTTAAATTTTCCAAAAAAAAAAAAAAAATTTTTTTTAAAAAAAAGGTTAAAACTTTTAAAAAAAAAAAACCCCCAAAAAAAAACAACCTTTTTTAAAAAAAAAAAAAAGGAAAAAAAAAAAAAAAAAAAAAAAAATTAAACCAAAACAACCCCGGGGGGAAAAAAACCCAAAAATTAATTGAAAACCCCTTTTTTTTTTTAAAAGGGTTATTTTTAAAACCCAAAAAATTTTTTGGAAAATTTGGAATTTTTTTTTTAAAACCAAAAAATTTTTTTCCCTTTTTTTTAAATTTTTTTTGGGGGTTTTTTAAAAAAATTTTCTCAGAACCATTAGTTACCGGCTAAAAAACGTCAATTTTATAATGTCTTTCTAAAATTTAAACAACTTTTCCTAGATATAAAAATGAGCATTAAATTTACGCACAACGACAGGACTTTTTTATGTGTGTATCCTAAGGGAGCTACCATTTGATTTTTATGGGAGGCTAGGATGAAAAATTTTGTTCTGCATTTTTTTAAGTTGTAATCGCTGTCCTGCCTTTTATTATTCACTCTATTCGGTCCTGCATTTGTTTTATTAGTTTATCCTGACTTTTTACATAAATTGTCATCCTGACTTTTTTTGCCAAATTGCTCATCCTGCCTTTTTTTACTCAAAAGTCCTGTCCTGCCTTTTTCAAATTTCATCCTAGCCCCCATAAAAATCAAATGGTAGCTCCCTTATCTACGTTATCCTCCCCAACCCTTTCGAAAGTAAATACAGTATTGCCAAGTATTCATGAAGCAAACGCGTGAGATTTGGCCAAAATTGTAAAGATCATTGAGGAAAACAATAGATATGCATGAAAATGCGTTAGTCTGAGACTTGGCAGTCCTGTAAATATGGAGGAAAAGTGAATGATTGTGAATCAGATATAGATTAAATGTATGTTAGGCGTAAGTCCAAAGGAAAAACAAGCACAAACGCTGCAACATTTACTTGACCAGGAACAAATGATTTAAATTTGAATTGCGGTTGTCAACGGAGAAAGCTTAGTGACATAAACTTCAACGTGTTGAAGGCGGTCATTACAAAGTAGAAGTACCAATTAAGTTCTGCAAGCCTTTCCTTTTCTCACAAACATTATGAACATACATGGAAATCTTTAACCCATTCATAGGCGGATCCAGTCCCCCTTCCCCACGGGGACAAATTTTGGTTTATTATGTAGGGAATCACTGAGGCATGACTGAGCAGCCCTCTCCCTTTTAGGTCAGTCAGTGCCCCTTTTAAAAGTTCTGGATCCACCTTCGGGCCCCTTTTGTGGGAAAATTTAATTGATTACATAGGGAATCACTGAAGCATGACTAAAGCGGGCGCCGCCTTACAAAAGTTCTGGATCCGCCACTGCCGCCACTGCCATTGTTACATTACTCCAGTAAATTGACCCTATATAATTTTGTGACGTTCCAAAAAAAAAAAAAGCAGCCCAGACCTGTGTTTACCTTGGTCAGAATGAGAAAACGAGGGATCATATTTCTCTTGAGGGATTGTCTTTCAGACAAATGGGTTATTTTCCTGTGCCTGTGGTAGAAAAGAAAACAACTTAGCGTTTTAACTTAAAAGGGGTTAGGAATTCATTACATTTGAAATAACCTTTTAAAGAGGGACCGGTCCTCTTATTTTCAATAAATAAAGTAAATTAATGATGTCCATGAATACAATACCAGATAGAAGTTTGGTTCGATCAGTGGGAAAAGTTTTTGCAAAAATATAAATTATATGTTTCCTTTTCACTCTTTTGTACTTTCACTATGACAAGACATTTCAGTATGAAATCTCAGTATGAATTAAAGAGGTTGTCAGTTAGACTGCAACCCTACAATTTTACATATATAAACTTAGTATGCATCATGGACATATAGTGATACACATAGAGACCAATATGCAGTCTTTTAACTTCACACATTTGTGACTAATTACCAAATGGCAATGTTTAACCTTGTGATGTAATGCACTCTCATTAATCAAATAATCTATTAGTCATTTCAATTTGATTTTACACAATGATTGGAACAGAACCTCTTAACTCATAATGTGCTGCAATATATGACTAAAATAAGGTATGACTGCTAATGTGACTATCCACCAAAGTTCAAATGATATTGATTTAAGCAACTATAGGTAACTGCATGTGCAGCAGTCTACAATGAGCAAAACTATCTTAGTAATTTCAGTCATTTTGTCATGTCAAGACCTTACAAAATGACAAATTTTCACATTAGTTCCATTTTTGCGTACCTACATGTACAATTACAATAACGTTTATTCAATTTTAGTTTATTTGTGAATGTCCACACATCCAAGAGTTATTGCAGGCTTGGACTTTTCATGACATCATCAAGTATGAATATGGTCGGTCTTTCATTTCATCAATCATGACACAGGTGTTATACAACAAGAAAATCCATGAAATAAGCATCTATAACAATTTTTTTTCAAAAGTGAGTTGTTCAAAGTTTGTTCCTTCTAAAATAAAATGCTCTGTTGGGCACAGCTTGATACGACCCCTGAGGTGGAACGCTGAACAAGTATGGACACAACATACAAGCTTGATACACTGCATGCATTCTCAATTTGGATTGTGATTATATATTTGACACAGCATTGGTATCTGACACACAATGAATGTGGCCTAAGAACTTTAAATTTTGAAACTGGATATTTCTCTAATATGTACATGTTATATGGTCTAATATCTAAAATATAAATACATGGTGAGATTCAGCATATCAAAGAACCAGAAGAATTTGATTTTGATGAAAACCAACTAAGTTTAATTTTGGACCCTTAACACCTCAATGTGGATCAATTTGATAATATTAATGCGTATGGGGCCCAAAATCTAAATTCATGGTTAGATTCAGCATAACAAAGAACCCCAAATATTCAATTTTATACTCCACGCAACGAGTTGCGGAGGGTATAATGTTTTGACCCGTCCGTCCGTTCGTCAGTCTGTCAGTCCTGTTTCTTGTCATCGCAACTCCTCTCAAACAACACAACAGAATTTCATGAAACCTTTTCAGATAATAAGGACATACTACGTAGATGTGCATATCGACAGGAAATTACGATTCAATTTTTTTTCTAGGAGTTACGCCCTTTGAACTTATTTGCTTCAATATACTACTGCAGCAGTTTGTCATCGCTACTCCTCTGAAACCATACAACAGAATTTCATGAAACCTTTCTACATAATAAGGACATACTATGTAAATGTGCATATCGACAGGAAATTACGATTCAATTTTTTCTAGGAGTTATGTCCTTTGAACTTTTTGCTTCAATATACTACTGCAACAGTTTGTCATCGCAACTCCTCCGAAACCACACAGCAGAATTTCATGAAACGTTGTAGATAATAAGGACATACTACGTAGATGTGCATATCGACAGGAAATTATGATTCAATTTTTTCTTATACAATTTTTGTTCTTACTGTTATTTTATTTCTCCAGTGACAATGTGGGGACGTGGGGTATGTGAGCGTGCTCACTAAGGTTCTTTAATTTTAAAATCAAACAAAGTTTTAATTTTGGACCCGTTTGACCATATTGTAGACCAATTTGAAAGCGCCCTAAAATTAAATTTCTAAATACACATTAAGATTCGGCATATCAGAACCCCAATTATTCAATTTTTGACATGTTTGATGAAATCAATCCAAGATTAATTTGGGACCCTTTGAACCTCAATGTGGACCAATTTCTAAAATGGGCCCAATATCCAAGATCTAAATACACAGTTAGATTCAGAAAGGTATAAAACACTAAGTTTTCAAATTCAAGACTGACATAAACCCCATTGAAATTGGGCAAGAAATAAGCAATTGATCATGTTTATAAAAGGTATTAGATAAATAGAAAAGTATTGTTTTCATCACCTAATACTAGTAGATAAGACCATAACCCCCAAAATCTATCTCAACCTTCATTTTGTGGTATGGAACCTTGTGGTATTATTTCATACAGATCTGTTCACTTATACTTTAGTTATTGTCTGGAAACTAAAATGTCTTCTGATGATGACATCTGTCGATGATCACCATACCATTATACAGCCACAAAATTTTTAGCAGTTGTATAAAAATGATAAATGCAGTTTAAATTTATGGTACTTCTGAGAGAGAAAACAAACCTGCCCCCTTTTAATCGATGAATGGTAGGTGTAATGGTGACAGTCCCAACAATTATGAAGCTTATTCTTGTTCAAGCATTTTACCTAGACACCTATGAAATAATTAGGGCTCCGCCGAATGGCAGTCGCCTTATAGTGATCAGTCTGTCCGTCCGCCTGTAACAAATTGTGTCCGCTCTATATCTAGAAATCCGTTATAATTTCATACTTCATACATGACATGTATATTAACCAACACCAGAGGGTGTGTCATAATGTTTGTATAACTTTCTAGGTCAAAGGTCAAAACTTTGGTCTTAAATGACAACCCAATGTCCTATGGTAAAGATCATGTCCGCTCTATATCTTGAGAACCGTTATGATTTCAGAGTTTATACTTGACATGTATATTAACCAACACTAGTGGGTGTGTCGTAATGTATGTACAACTTCCTAGGTCAAAGGTCGAGGTCAACAATTTTGATTTCAGTTGACAACCCCATGGCCTATGGTAAAGATTGTGTCTGCTCTATATCATGAGAACCTTTACGATTTCAAAGTTTATACTTGACATGTATATTAACCAATCCCAGAGGATGTGTCATAATGTATGTACAACTTCCTAGGTCAGAGGTCAAGGTCAATAAAAGAGCTGGAAGCTCTGAGGAAAAAGACGGCCTATGATTTATGTTTTTTTTGTATCTATGATTGTCAAGACATTTCACCATTTATTCTTACATGAATCATGCTATTAACAAATTTTAAACTTTGCAAAGTGTCAGTCAATGAACCATAACCATGAAGATGGTGTGGGGCTATTAAACCTCCATGAAAATGAGACTTGTAAATTTGCATACCAAAGATCATTGATTTTACATGAGCAGTTCCATCTTAAACTGATCTAATCACAAAATAACAAATTCATGTTCACTATGCAAATGTATCAGTCAAGTGGCGGATCCAGAACTTTTCATCAAGGGGACCTGCTGACTGACTTAGAAGGGGGGGCAGCTCCATTCATGCTTCAGTGATTCCCTATATAATCAACCAAATTTTTCCCATAAAGACGCCCCCCTCCCCGGATATGCCTATGCAGTCAATATACCATGACTTAGGGGCAAAGCTTAATTTTCTCCATGACGATTAACATAGACCTATCACTTACAGTTCCCTTTTGAACTGACTTAATTACAAACTAATATGTGAAAATTAAGCTAAAGTATCGAAGACAATTGATCATTGAGGGCCAAATATTCTCCATGGGAATGAGATGTGTTCATGCTTATACATTAGCATACCAAATATCATTGACCTTCTACTATCAGTTCCCCATTAACTGACCTAATCACAAACTAATACCTCTGTACTAAGCAAAAGTTGCGAAGTAAATATACCATGACTGAGGGGCCAGGCCATATCCAAATAATCTCCATGGAAATGAAATGCGACAATAATACAACTGCATATCAAGTGTCATTGGCCTACTGCTTGTGATTCTACATTTACTAGTCCTAGTCACAAACTAATAAATTTGTTGATGCTGCTGTTACTGGCAATAGCATACATATGTCATCATTTTGACTTGTCTAAAATAAACAGTATACCTGTGTCTTGCTTTGTTTTTGTCAAGGTATGACAAAATGAATGAATCATATTTTTCTGTTGATATGCACATCTATATAGAATGTCCTTATTATCTACAAAGTTTCAAAATTCTGTTGTGTTGTTTCAGAGGATTTGCAAAGACAAGAACAGGACTGATGGGTCAAATACATTATACACTACGACACTGGTATGGGAATGATTACTTTATTACTATAATGGGTTTAAAATATAGGGGTCATATGACTTCACTCTTCAATGCAGGTAACAATGACTAGTGCATTATTTGTGTTGAAGTATGTTTATTTGGTTCATTCAGTATATCAGTTCATATATAGAGTTTATATCATTTGATGTGTATATTTTTGGTGGAAATAAGATTTCAAGTAGCACTTTTACTGTCAATTTTAGCTTTGATAAAGATTTCAATAATGCCTGATATTCTTATACAAAACAAATATCAAAACTATTAAAATATTTATTGTATAAAATGAACCAATCATATTCAAATACAACATTTGTAAGAACTCAAAAGTGAATATTATGAAGGATTTCATGAATCAAAGTCATTATTGTACAGTTTCATTTACAATGCATATACAGATATGTTTTGCTGGCTTCTAGCAGTTTGTTTAAACATCAAGTTAGTGTATATAATTTGGTATAGAAACCATATAATTCATTTACAGAGACATCAAAGAACAGAACATCTTTAAATGATAATATTTCATATATTCCATCAGCTATTGCACCAGGTCCTCATATTGTTTTGACTAGAAGACTTTGCAATACAATTGCAAAGAAATAAATACTTAACAATATGTCTATCATGTTTTTCAAGAGATTTGCTATAAATATGAATGCGGAGAGAGAGACTGAAGTTTTCTTTTTTAGTAAGCCTTTTGTTATTAATGGTTGTAGATTTTCTATTTTCTAATTGTAATATCACTAGAAAGTTATGTTGGCTGTGGTAATACTTGGTAGACAAATCACAAATATTCCTGGGTTTAAGCTATCAACATTAGACCTTTATAATAATTGATTTAAAACATTCATTGTCTATTCAGTTTAGCACTGAGTATACGATCAGAAGCGAAACTTTGATTCATTTATTGTAGACTAGAGATAAACTGTCAATAAATGGATAGTTATAGTTTTTGCTCCATTGCATTATTTTAAGTTCAGTTGAGATATAAGTTTAGAGAATTGCACCATTAAGATATATATTTTTATACGAATGCACCATAATACTATAATTTTATACTATTGCTTATTATATACATTTCAACATCAACAAGTTATATTGTATCATTAATAAAATTTCAAAAATACAACAATACATTAAAAATAATGTATCAAAGATCACATTAATTGGATGGAATGTTGTTAAACGTGTAGCACCATAACACAACTATGCAATATATGTTAAGTAACTGGTTTATTAGTTAGGCATTGGGGACTAATCACTAATCACTAATCTTTCTAACAAGTTATCACTGATAAAACAACTCAACAAGTTATCATGCACCATATACAAAACTTCATACTGTATAATAAAAGTCATAATAAATAATATAATAAAAGAGATCACATGAAAAAATGGAGGGTTCACTAATAAACACTGTAAAAATAATTTATATAATGAGATCATATAACATGGATGGGAGCTTTGCATACTAGTTGCTTTATTGTATTTATTATAAATATCATCATAGGTAATCGGATACCTTGTGTGATATGAAATTTATCAACTTTTGTTAAATGTGTGCAATATCTTTGTATTTTATTCAAATACTAGTAAGTAATGAAAATACCCTTCATTGGCATCAACCATTAATTTTATGAAGATGCACCCATTTCCATTACACTGAATGATACATAAATATATACATTGCATAACCTATCACATTATGTACATCAATAACTTGTTGTATAACTTTGTGTTTACTTTTGTTAATGACATCAAACATGAATGTCATGGAGTGTTCTCACTGATATGAAACTATATGGTAAAAAGATGATTTGCATGTTTTATTGATATGAAATATCATATCAATAAATTTTGAATACCTGAGTATAATTGACATATATATATATTACTTAACTTCCTGAGTATGAATGTAAACAATTCATGTAAAAATTCAGGCTTTTGATTTGAGGTAGCGTTTTCATACTTTCATACATAACAATGTCTTTTGGAACATTATAAATGCACATCATAACTTTATAACATACATATTTGACAACACATGGATATATAGATTATATACCAAATTTTGACAATTGGCATTAAATTGTTAACATCTACTTTCAACAAAATATACAACATTTAATATAATTCACATTCATACCGTTTCATTGGCAAAGAATGTCAGTTGGAACAAAATATGAATGTATTGAGCAGATATTTTGAATGAATCAAACATGGCACTAATATTAAAGAAAAATAATAGCACCCAAATTGGCAGAGATGACCAATGTGCAAGAGAGGTAATAGTACTCAACTTTTCAGAGAATATTTAACCAACAATTTGAAGATTATGTGCTCTTAATATTTATAAACTATGTATGCACTCAAATTGGCATAAAATTTAATTAGGTTGAAAAAAATATTAAAGCAACAAAATTTGAAGAGAATAATTTTTCTATCATGTAAAATATCAAATTTTCATAAAAGTATTTTCTTTATTTATAATCATGAATTTGTCTTTCTGGTGATTTTTGATACATAAGATGATATTGAAAATAAGTTGTGGCTAATGCTGTTTTAAAGTATAGCTACATCGTAATATAGTAAGTTGGCAAAATAATTCATCCTGACAAAAAGTATAGTCTGCTGTTTAGTTACTGCAACAAACCTGGCCGTGACTATTGTTTGGTATTTCAAGTGTGTCTAAAAATTTTAAGTCATTTAAAACCTGATGTTATTTTCATTAAAGTTAAATGTCAATGGATACTGATGAAACTGTATTGTTTCCGGATACAACAATGTTTGCAGTGAAAGGAATCATTCCCTCAATGACAGCTTCTATTTCTTCATCTTCTGCAACTATATCTTGTAGAGCTGCAAGAGGGCATTTATAGTCTGAGAAAATATCTCCTTCATGCTTGCAGACCAGAAAGAAAGTATCTTCTTCTTTGTAGAAACCATCTACTGTCACATTGTGCTGTTCTGATACAAACTACAAAATATAACGATTTAAATTAGATATTTTATATATCTTATGCATCTTTTGCTTGGCAAGTTATATTATTAGACCTCTTGAAATCTCACATGTTTCTATAGATATAGTCAACATAAGGTATGTTGCAATTTAAAACGTATTGGTGTGAATGTAAATGCAATGACTTGGATAATGGACACATGTAAACATGTGTTTCAGGTAATACTGCATATCAATATTAATTTCAAAATCTCTATTACTAGTATCTTTGTGTGACCTATATTCTGCAAGTTAATCAATGGTTCAAAGAAAGAAAATATGTCTGAATTATAGTATTTTACATCCGACATCCCAATATAATTTTATTTTAACATTTGGGAACTAAGTTATTGGCAAATAATATGGTATGAAGTGCACAAACTCCTTAACAGGTATTTTAAACTTATCTCATTAATGGTATTTTATATTATAGCCAAGCGCTGTTTTTTGGATGCGATACTAGCCATACAGTGATTTATAATAAATTTTGAGTTTAGTTAAATTATTGATTTAATTATCAATTTGTAATGTTAGATTGTTGTTTTGAGTATGCAATATCAGTCCTTTTAAAATATATAAAAACATGGCATATGCTGACTTGCAATAATATTGGACAAAGTTGATAGTTTCTTTTATGCCCCACCTAAGGTCCACTGAACATAGATCAAGCTAGTGGGGCATATGTGTACTGTGGAAACATTCTTGTTTAAGTTTTAGATTGCATGTTAAATTATAAAACATGTACCTCAAGAGTGCTTTGTGGTATAGTCTGTAGGCTAATTTCTCCCTTATGTAGGTTTAATTTCAGGAATGTAACTTTGATGGTTTTCCCACTTCAATAGTGTTTTCAGCTAAACTTCTCCACAAACTGATCTTAACTTCAGCTGTGTGGTCTTTAACATAAATCTAGCGAAGTTTTATGGTCTCTTGTGTCCTCTGTGTCACTCTTTCTACTATGGCATCAACCTAAATATATTGATCATTGATTACATAATGTTTGGAAAAACAATCAGGTTTTATTCAAAATTCTACATCGTTACTTTTACATTTCATATCTCTTATCTTGATTAAGCATGTAGTAAGATATATGTACTATAGATAATGACCATTTATCTACTGCAGAGTTATGATTTTGTTTTTGGGGATATATCATATATGTGTTTCTCAATTCAGTAATGGTGTCATAAGAATTTAAGTCATATGAAACAAGCGACTGGTGAATAATAATGTTTATCCAATTCTTGAACTAATGCATGTATATATCATAAACTTAGTCTTCTTTGCACGATTTTATCATTTTTACGCAAATATATTGTATAAACGTCTAATTTTTTCTCTGTCTGTAATGATTTAACAAATATGGCAGTTCATTTAATGCTGTGTTTTGACTTGGAAGTTTACCGATTGTCGCCTTATAGTATAATAGATAGTTTCTATAAATTAGATTTCCTCTAATATATATATACATGTATATGGGAGTGCTGGTGTTGTATGCTAATTTCTAAGCAAACCAATGCAAGTCTGACATTTGTCTCTTTCTTTGTGTATAAGTAGTTGTACACTGAGGTATTCTTCGGCTCAATTTTATATAGATATGCTTTATCATTTTCTATGCTACATGTATAAACAACAAATCTTATCATCTGTTACAAGGCATACTTACTCTCATAACTTTGCCTTGAATAGAGACAAATTGGTTAGGAGTGGTCGTTTTGCCAACTCAATAGGCATTACTGCTGGAGGTGCTGGTGGTTTAGCCAATTCAACAGCCTGAGTTCTGTACTCCTCTGCTATATCACCAACTCCGCCTGTGACTGATACCTTGGCAGCTGATGTTATGATGATCATCTGATCTCTGTAGATGTAGTTCCTGATCATTAGGGTTGATTGTGGCTTGATAGTATTCATTTTAGTGATATCGAAACACTGGCCTTTGATTGCCCCAGTCTGGTCAGCAAAGCTTGTTGTAGTATTTGACTTAGTTTGGCCATCTCGGATGTAAGTGTTGGTGGCTCCTACATGTACAGTCTGGACTTTTATCGGAACTCTATATGGGGAATTTGAAGATTGTTGCTTTAGTTTGGCAATTGTGAACATTTTCTGGAAAAGAAAAGATTAATTTGTTACCAAAACAATAAACTATTAATTGCAATAAGATAATTATCAACTACATGTAACACGAGAGTACAAAATAAAAGTTGATTACATTTTGAAGATAACAATATGGGAATGCCTGAATGATGTCTTATATTTATCATCCACATTTCATACACCCTTGACTACATTTAGGTTGCATTCATTTCTTAAATTAATTTGGATGAATAATGGTAACTTACCAAAATATACAGCCTAATTCAAATCAGGCGGGAACAGTTTCAGAACTGGCCAAAATTCGGCCAGTTATACCAAGAAATATTCTTAAATTGCAAATAGTATTATGTTGTACTTATACTTCCACTTAGAAATGATATACAAAATAAGTTATTTTTTTTATAGTTGCATCTTTGTGTGTTTCATTATCTTTTAGTCTTTTCATAAGTGACCTTTTATCAGTATCTATCAATAGATATAAGAAGATGTGGTATGAGTGCCAATGAGACAACTCTCCATCCAAGTCAAAATTTATAAAAGTAAATCATTATTGGTCAAAGTACGGTCTTCAACACGGAGCCTTGGCTCACACCGAACAGTAAGCTATAAAGGGCCCCAAAATTACTAGTGTAAAACCATTCAACGGAAAACCAACGGTCTAATCTACATAAAAACGAGAAACGAGAAACACTTATGAACCACATCAACAAACGAAAACTACTGAACATCAGATTCCTGACTTAGGACAGGTGCAAACAAATGCAGCGGGTTTAAACGTTTTAATGGTACCAAACCTTCACCCTATTTCTGAAACAATAGTGTAACATCACAACATAGAAAGACACACTATAAAATATCAACTGAAATAGCTTAACTCAATCAAAAGACATATTAACACCATTGAACATACACTGAACAAATAAATTTAACCTATGATACAATGTAAATACAAAATAAAAAACTAAGGAAGAATAATAAAAGTAACATGTTATATCGGTATGAAATGTTAAACAATTTAAAAAAACAATATGCTCGAACAAAATATCAGCCATTTGCAATAACTTTAAACACAGGTAAATGAAAATAATTTTGTTGTTAGGTATACGTGTATAGTTACAATAGAGAAAGGAAATATTTTACAAAATAAATAATTTTGATGCTCATAGTACGAAGTGGAAATTTATATTAGTACCAAACACTTATCAAAGCTGGTATATAGACCAGATATAACCCTGAATAACATTAAATAACAAAAAGCATTTACAACGATTAATGCACACAGGCTCAATCATTAAAAATTCTTGTGAGCAAAGTTTATATGGTGATGTTCTAAGGATAGGTTTTGTTTTGTAAAATTGATTTAGTGCAAGCAATCTTGTTATACAATGAGTAACATTTAAATAATTGCCAATGAACTAGGTTGCAATGTGTAATTGTTTTTTGTCAATTAAATATTTGAATTTGTATTATTTTAGACAATCTTGGTTCAAAACTGAAGTACATGTAAAAAGTTCTGATATGATTGGGAACTCGAGACGAAATTGTATAGGATATAACAACTATTCATAACCTTTTGCCTTCAATAATGAGCAAAACATATAGTAAATTTATTTATGAGTGATCCTTAGGTGAACTATGTTTTTAACAATTCAAGAATAGAAAATAATATAAACAGCCTGATACAATACAACTGACAGAAAATCAAAAGATTCAACAACTATTTAATAACAGAGTTTTAACTTGCTTGATGATTTCAAAAATTTGAGTACTTGTTAAAATTGATTATGATTATATCATCAGCGAGCATGTTTTTGTCAACTTTGAATTCAATGAAGTAAAACAAACACTACACTTGGGAACACATTATTACATTGGAAAACATATGAAGATTGGTTTATGATCTGAATAATAACATTCCAAAACACCTGACCTAGTATTGTTATCAATGAAATTCACGAAGATTAAATCTAATGAGGTATTGTAATCTGTAGTGATTTCTTCAATGAGCTGATTGAATCCATAGGTTTTTATTAAATTTATTAAGGAGCAGTTGTTTTGAATGTCATCATTGAAGTCTCCCATTAGGATTGTTTTCTCTTCAATTAAGGAAGAAACAGACTGCATCATAATACTGAAGTTGTTCAGAGTTGAAACTTTTGGAGGACAGTACAAAATATTACTCGCACCTTTGTATTTTGTTAAACAATTACAGCAGATGTGATTTCAATGCCTCCAGGTCTTCCTTTAAAAGTACTTGATATTTGATGCTTGGATAGATAACACTGCCATGATAGGGTCTAATCAAGGAGTTACTAACAGAATCATGTCTGTATAGTGTGGCAAAACCTGTTATAGCAACACAAGAATCAGCCACAGGAATTCAAGTAACTCTCCTTTTGTACATCTTTGATATGTAAGTGCAACGTTCGTACATTATGGCAAAGTATATTTAACCAAGTCTCTGGATCTGGAAGTTCAATTACAGAGCTTATCACCTTGGTTGTTGAACGTATTCTGTCCATTTCAACTGTTACATCAATGCTAACAGAAATATTATCTTCTGAGAGATGCAGTATATGCAATCCTTCAAGACTCCGAACTCGGCTAAATGCTACATAGTGCATATGATTATTTTCCTCATTCCCAAATGGGCAACTAAATTGTTTACTGTTGATCCTTGTGATTTATGAATGGTTTTGGCAGCAGTCAAGCGTATAGGAAACTGACGACGAAGTATTTGATATGACTGATTGTTGTTTATAAGGAATTTCCTTGTTACTTTAATTATAGGTGTCTATGTTTTGTCAATTTGGTCGTTTCTCAAGTATTGAAACTTTTCCTATGCTCATGTCATCAAACATCAGCCATATGATACTACATCTATTTGAATTTTCAATTCTATAGTTCAATTACATAACCTTTCCTGCAGCTCCATTGGTTAAACCATCTTCAATATTCATATTAAAATTAATTTTAATCTGTAGGCCTTCAGCAATTTTCAAGGTTTTGTACACACCCATTGTTTTACTAGGATCATTTGGTACTCTCTGCAGAGCATCATCATGTAATGTTTTGATAAGTCACCTGTCACTGAATCTATACATTCAATTGTGTCACTTTTGGAACTAGTTTGTGAGAAAACATATTCATTGAATGTGTCAACTTCAGCACATGTAGTAAACAGATGTGGCATAGAAGATAAACTACCAGTTTCTGTTTCAACTACCCTAGATTTTAGAGTATCTATATCTGAATGTGTATGGTGACCTTCTCTTAACCTGTTAAGTAGTTCAGCAAACTCACGATCTCCTTTTGACGCATTATTGTTTTCAATTCATACAAACTAAAGTTATCTTGCCATAAATTTGCTGCCAAATCTCCATATTCTGTTGCAGTGTTGTGAAATATCCAACTGTCCATCACCGGTTTCAACTGATACAATTCACCGACAGCAATTATACTAACTCCACTGAACTGTCGATTGTTTCCCATTATTTCCTGAAGCCTACCAATAACGAAATTAAACATCTTACAACCTACCATAGATATTTCATCAATTATAACCACTTTAAGATTTTTATATTTCAATCTGTAGGTATTGAGCTGTTCCATAGCTAAAGGTTTGTATGAATACCCTCTGCTGACAGGTATACAAAAGGTTGAATGGATAGTGTTACCACCAATGTTATGAGCAGCTTTGCCTGTTGGAGCACATAGAAGAACTATAACATCATCTGGATTAGAACCTGGAGCCATGTTCAAAATTCTCAAAAGGCCCTGATAAATTGCTTTTATCAAAACTGATTTTCCAACACCTGCACCACCTGACAAAAGTTGTACACAGGTTCATCTTTGATTTTAAACCAATGCAAAACATGATAGAAGTACCTTGTTTTGTTCATCGTTTAAGTTCCTTACCAATTCCCTATAGTCATTATCGGGCATTTTCATCAAACAGTCATCATCACCTATTTGTTTTCTAGTTATACCTATATCCAGGCCGACATCATGTTGTTCAGGTCTCCCAGGATCAAAACAGCCATACTTTTCTGATAAAGTTAAACCTTCAGATCTATCATTTTCTTCTGCATGCAAATTTTCAGGCATAAACTCTGTATTCATATTGTCATCAAAAGTATTCTGATCTCCATTATAACTTTCAACCTGCTCAATCAAGCATCTGTTTCTCTCATATAGTTTTTCTGTTTTCAATACATACTGAATTCTGATCATACAATTGCTTGAGTAAACTGTAAGAATCAGGGATGTCTCTCTTCATTTACCCATGGATGGAATAACATTATCAATTCACGGTAATAGTTCTCAGTGTCATGATCGTTATTGAATCTAACATACTTTAGTATTTTTTAGTCTTGCGTTTTTTCAGTGTTCTACCATCTGACATACAGATCTCCTTGTCAGTACAACTTTGCATGTGATCAAATGAGTCTAGCAAGACTAAAGGTTCTACATTTTCATGTTGGGGTCATCTTCCAAACAGTCATTGTCATCTACCTCTGGTAATTCTGACAATGCATTCAGTTTATCAGATTTACCTGGCTTGTTCCTTTTAGAATAAGATACATCATACCAGGAGGCATAATCTGCCAGACATAACTTTAGTAGTTCCTTTGGTCGTCGCTGGTATCTTTTAACAACATTGTCTGCTTCAACATTTGTGGATGTACTGGACATTTCTTCAAGTTTTGCAACAGATTTCAACAGAGTTATACGCTCGCTAGGAGGACCAGTGTTGAGAAATAAAAACTACGGGATGATCTTCGCATGGGCAATTGTAAAACACAATAAGCTGCTTCCTGCGCACTAACTTCAACATGTGTTAAGAACTGATTTGAAATATGACGCATTTGATGTTTCAAGTCCATATTGTTTTCTTTAGCTTCTTGGGAAGCCCTGTACATTAAATTGGACATCCCTCTTTGACCTTTACTGATGTATGAGACTATGTATGAAGCACAAGAATATGGATCAAGTACAAACTGAACATCTATATTGGCTTGCCAGCATTTCAACATAATTGAATTGTAGGAATTTATTCTTATTTCTGAAGGGTTCCTTTCAGAAATAATTTAGCTCTTTCAAAGAAGACCTTACTGCATTACAATATTCCTCATCAGTCAACTCATTCAAAACTCTTCGAAAGATATTTCACTGCCATATTTCATTTCATCAAGTTTATCTAATATTTTATTACAATTCTTTTTGCATGTGGATATGAATTTAACGTCAGTTTCTGAATCTATAGGTTGCAAAAGAGTGGTCTTGCTCATAGGAGGAATTGGAAAATTGAATCGACAAACAGAATGACCTTTCTTTCTACATGTACGTGCATGTCGATGGGTTTGATAATTGATTAATTCAGTCATGGTTTCATCTTTTGCACAAGTAACATGCTTGTCTACGAATGATGTTATTTCTTCAGATGTTGCGTTTCCTAACTCAGGTCCATCAACAACCCAAACTACCATATGAATATGAGGTGAGCCCTTTGCTGAATTCAACCCTGTAAAATAATCCTGTATTTTCCCAAATGGTTCTAATGGACTCATCATTACACTGTGTAGGAATTTTGTACTCTATAATCGAAATACCTAACACAAGTTACCGGATCTGAATTAATTAGATGGCACTTATCTTGCCACGACATTTCATCAACATCTGACGTTTAATATTCTTTTTGTTTACTAACTTTCCCAGGGTTATCAACAAATTTTTCCATTTAGTTTCTGCTGCTGAGAGTGAAACAAAGAAATGTGGAATCCCCAGTTGTCTTATCATACCAAACAAATCCTTCTTAGCAACCTCCCAGTAAGCAGTGTCTGAGGATTTGGTAGCCTTCATTATGTTTAATCAAATTATCAACAGCTCCAGGAGCAAGTACGTCATGAACAGTTATTTTCTTTCCTGCAATTTATATTTTCTGATGGCTAATTGAATTCGGTCTTGTATATATTTAATCTGTAGCTTTTTCATTTTGATAAAAATATTTGGGATAGACATAGCAACTCTTCTATCTACATTACGCAGCTCTCACTTACTAACTGTACTGTAATGTAAAACCACAAGCCGCAAATTGTTTGGCATTCGAGTTTCACCACAATATATTGATGGAAAGGCTAAGAATTGACTGTTATAATCTTGGAATATGCCAAGGAGAGTATTTCCTTCACCAGGTGCAATATTCAAAACTTGTTTATACTGTCTAAATCCTATCGGATTGAGCATAGTGTCTAAATTGCCACTTGGTTGATTTTCATGATTCTGCTCTTCATCCTAACTATCGCAATCATCATTTTCAAATTATGTATACCAGTATCTGCCTCAGATGGAGGCATTTCATTAGAACGACTTTCTAAAGACCAGTTTGAATCAATATGTATACCTTCAGATTTAAACAAATTCTTACCGATGAGCAACTTCACTGCATCAATCACCCTATTAGGTCTAATCATTTCTTGAGCAACACTATGTTTAAATGATATCTTGCGTTTCAATTTTACAAACACTGTTTCATCATTATCTAATGTGCGCGGTAATACTCTTACAGTTTTGTTAATATCTGCAGGTACATTAACAATGTTACCTTTCATGCATAGCTGACCTCCCTCGGTTGTTGCCAACTTTGAATGATTATAGTAAGAATTATAAAAATATTAAAATTGATTTCTAAGATTCATTTCTAGAAGTGTTGAGTTCTTATATTATCACTGTATTCAATCCAAGTTGCTCTAAGTAGTCACCTTGATTATATATTATTCTAGATACATGTGCAACACATGTCATACATGCCTGGTCCAATATATATAATATCTAAGAAACAAATAGAGACACTAGTGCAGACAAATCAAAATTATATAACAACATAGTTTCATTCGACATACGACTTGCGCGTTAATCAACCGTGTCAAAATCATACAAAAGGAAACTAAAATTGATTTATTTCTTGATTTAAAAAAATATCAAACCATTCAATGTGAGTTTATAGTGTATTTTCTTAATACAGACTGAATTACAGGACATAAATACACACGTAGCATAAACAGATGTAATTATCTTAATCTGAACAGAGCAGTACATATTCAAACCTATCAAAAAGTTCATCATTACATACAGGAAAACTGAATCCAACAGTTTTAATAAACATGTTTTTTTTCCAATCAAGAGAAAATAAGAAACAAAATCTAAATATTCTTCAATGAAACTGACAGGCCATAATGTATTTCTTAAATGTCTTCTTTTACGAGACTGTTTCAACACAAAAAAAAGAACACAAAACACAAAATATTCTTTAATATTCAGAGACAAATTATAGATGTTAATGTGTCTGCTTTTACGAGACTGGGAACCCACCAAAACTGTGCGCATGCGTAGATATAACACACCAGATGGTGATAAAATGAGCTGGGACTAATATAAAATTCAACTATCACAATACTAAAATAATTATTTACATTGATAAGTAATAAATTTCAGAGAAAAATCTATAAAATATAATCAACTGGATGAGAGGCAATAATCAAAAATACATCTGACCTAAATAATTATACTAAATAATACCTGTTTGCGCATGCGTAGATTTAATTATCAAATTTTGATGTGAACGAGTGTTGGGACACTTCTTTAAGACTGATAGTTATTTGAATTTCACAATAAAACTAGTGATAACACAGCTCTGTACGAGATACCGAATATTAATATTTCAAAAACATTGCAAGTAACAATTAAGTAGCCAAAACAACGATGAAGTAACAGCTGTTCAATATTTACAAAATGGCGGACGGGGTCAATTTACTAATAAAGACTTTGCAAAGGCCACCTCGTATATATTTCTCCTGAAATGAACTAATATGAAGTTTAACCAACTAAATTGACAAAAGACTAACCTTTCGATGTTTATTAAATAATATACTTACGATATATCTTCAAGTTTTCTTTCTCAGCAAGGTGGCAAGTTTCAGCAGCTGGGTTATCTGTATACATACGCACCGCGTGGGTATAGCCTTATTACTTTTTCGTATTTAAAAACTCGTTAACCAAGAAAAAGCATTCGCATTCTGTACCACTTATTAGTAAATGATAAAATTTAAATGAACTTTGAGTTGATCGACGAGAAAATATGACATTGTTCATGGACTATTTTGAGAAGCGACATGTTCAAATATGTGATTTGTCATAACGATTATCAATCGGCCAACTTCGGGTGACTCCGCCTCTACGGAATGATCGACCGAGTTGTGACGAATAAGAATACAACGCCCTCTATGTCATAACATACTGCGAAGTGTGGAATTCCCCTTCACGTCACACGGTTGGATATTTTAAAATTATTTCGTAATACTGATTTTCCGGATTGTAAAATAAACGTTAATAAAAATAGTGAGAGGTCGAAATACTACAATTTCACAAGCATCAGAAATGAAATCAGTTTAAAGACAATCTGTTAATTTGTTTATCTCCTTATAAGCAAATGAGTGTGAAATGTTGAGGGGTTTCCTAAAAGTTGCACAGAATGAATGACGTGAGGGAGTGGTACGATGGCCATCCCCATAGGGATTAAGTTTCCCAAAAAGAGTGGTCCATGTACTCGTTTTCAAGTTAAATCAGTTTAAATCATAAAAACAGTTGAAAATGCATCTTTTCCCGATATGTCATAGTTTGACGTCGCGAAAATAACATTTTACGTTAGCAACGGCATTACCTCCCTGTAACTTTATCGTATGCCCTTAAGACCAGAACTGACCTATGACCTATATGTAAAATGACTTTACTTTGGTGAAAATGAGCTGGCACACCTCCATTTGTTAAGGTCAGGACTGACCTACAACTTATACATGTTTATATTTGAATGACTTACTCTGAAGTACATGAGCTGGCACACCACCCTTTGATGAGGTCAGGACAGACCTCAGCATGACCTTGACATTGTTCAGCTCCTTCTCCATCTAATTGCCCTCCATGATATATTTCACTGTGTAAACTGGTAAACTGGTCTGATCTTTTGTTAACAATCATGAAATAAACTACAATAAATATATCATAATACATGTAGTAATGGTCTGACATTTTGAAATATATAGTCATATCTAGAAGACACAAAGCTCAATATGTATAAAGAATGTGCATGATTGACCCAAAGGACAGGTTGTCAGTCTTTTAATATATAGCTAAATTTGTATTCTTTTCAAACGGGATGTATAAATAAACATCCACGTTCATTTTCTATATAGAGGTTAACTCCTAACTATTCTTCTGTCTGTCGATACTTTTATTTTGGCATTGCACAAGTCATGTCTCCTTTGACTGTCCATGACATTAAAATACTAAATCCTTGGGATGTGTTTTAGTTGATTTTAGTCTCTGATGCATGATTTTTTATTATTAATTGTTTTGGCTTTTAACTAGCTTTCAGCAACTGTGAGTACTCTCAAATGGTACTTTCGTGTTAATTTGACCTGTTAATACAATTTGTAATGCTTTTTGTTATTTAACATGTTTAATGTTTACTTATTTAGTGTTATATCTCATCTCTATTTTTAATATATATTACAGCTGTGGAGAGTTGTCTCATTGGCACTCATACCACATCTTCTTATATCTATTTGATAAGTGTTTGGTATGACTATAAATTTTCACTTCTGTTCTCGTACTATGGACAACAAAATTATTTCCATTCTCCATTACTGTATACCTTACAATAAAATTATTTTCATTTACCTGTGTACATTATTCTATTTGGCGGCATTTTATTCAAGGTTATGGTTGTCTTTCTGAAATTGTTTAACATCTCACCCTTATTTTATTGATTTTGTATTTAGATTGTGTCATAGATCAAATTTATTCGTTCAGTGTATGTTCACTTGTGTTAATATGTCTTTTGATTTAGGTAATCCATTTCAATTGATATTTTATAGTGTGTCTTTCTATGTTGTGATGTTACACTATTGTTCCAGGTAAGGGTAAAGGTTGGTACCTATTAAAACGCTTAAACCCGCTGCATTTGTTTGCACCTGTCCGAAGTCAAAAACCTGATATTCAGTGGTTGATGTGGTTCATAAGTGTTTCTCGGTTCTCGTTTTTATATAGATTAGACCATTGGTTTACCCGTTTGAATGGTTTTACACTAGTCATTTTGGGGCCCTTAATAGCTTGCCGTTCGGTGTGAGTCAAGGCTCTGTGTTGAAGACTGTACTTTGACCTATAATGGTTTACTTTTACAAATTGTGACTTGGATGGAGAGTTGTCTCATTGGCACTCATATCACATCTTCTCATATATCTAATTATAACAGACATGTGGCAAAGTTAATACTATAAAATGTTTAACAATTTAATAAATAGCAAAATTTGCCAAAGATAAGTCAAGATAAATAAAACAAGTCCACTATTGAAAGATAAAGTCACTGTCTAATGATTTGTCCAAACACTTTGTACAATCACCAGCTAAAATTGTCTGAAATACATGAAAATGAATTTGTAGAATTGTCCAATTTTAAGATTGAGAATTCAAAATCACTTTAATATCAAAATATTCTGTATATTACAGCAAGAATTGAACGGTACAAAATTGTCCAAATGTTAGTCACTTTGTTGTCTAGTTTTAGTGAGAAAAATTACTTAATTATTTTCTGATTAAATCACCTTTACCTTTAAAAATATGTGGTTTATTACGCATACTAAGATCTTATGAAGTTCCTCTTTACAAATGTTTTACTAGCAAAGGTATTTTAGTTAATATGTAAAAATAATTTGGGAAACTCTATGACTCTTGGGTGGATAAAATTATCCCTTTTCAAAGGATATATATTACTGGCAAATATTATACTGCCCTCAGTAAGGACAGTAACTTACTAAGGTAAGAAAATACAGCTTATCGGTTTTGTCCACCATTACTGGACATCACAAATTTTGACGTCATAATACAAAATATCTGACGTCACAATGGAAAAGGGATTGTTGTATGACGTCAATAGTTCAAAAGGCGCAGATTCTTGGGTCAACTGACACAGATTTCCAAATAGCAATAAGGTGTATGGAATGCTCCTTTAGCTAAGTTGGGTTGTACGTTGGTTTGCTGTGCCAGGGATTCTTGGTTGGAATCCAGTCTGTTACATTGGTATTTGCATGGTTTTGAAAGAAAAATTATACTCTTTGAGTACTCGTTTAAAATTAAAAGCTCATATGTTCACGACACAGGACAACAATACCTAATTTATAGTTTAATACCTAACATCTGTAGACTCACTGCATGGCGTGTCTTTAAATGTCATAGAAAGAAAACGCAGCAAAACAGTCTAAAAACAGTACCTCATTCAACATTCAGTCTGCAATCAATCAAGGAAGTTTTAAGACATTATACTTTTAATTTCCCTTTTGTTTCGCGAAAATTGGGAAACTTCCGGAAAAGGAGATAATATAACAAACACGTTGTTTGTGAGGCGGGAAAATAAAATGACGGTTGAACACTCAGGGTGAACAAACACGTGGCACCGGAACAAATCAGTCATGAGGTAATGCAAGAAAAGTTCCTTATGCCTTATGAGTTACATCTGATGTTTTGTGAACTTACGACTTGTCATTAGCAAGTATCCGACTATTTGTAAAAATCATTAAAATAGTTGTTTTATTAAATACCTCATTGAAGAAGAGAGAAATCCGTTTGCGCCAAAAATGCACCACAACTCATTTGGCCATATCTTCGCTCGCAACACTAGTTTTCAAATACATAGTATCATAGTTTCATTTGCGCTAATTCACGAAAAGAAGATTTTGTCACAGGCTTCACAACTAATTAGAGTCACAATGCCACTTTGATATCGATTACTACAACAAAGTCTATATCTTTATTTGTACAATTCCAAGTTTATGTAGAAGTTTCCTGAAACGTTTAAGCTTATTGACTGTTCTTTGGACAGTTTCCTTCTTCTCTGAAAATGGGGTTTCTGATAAATTTTAAATCATTTCTTTCCTTGTGATCCTCTTCAACATGAAATATCTCCGACAAAATTATCAAATACGTTAATTCGTTTTTTTGTGTATAGTCCACCTTTAATTTTATTTTTAAGCAACACTAGTCCCTTTTGTTATATAAATTATAAATTTTGTGATTATAGAACAGAGTAATTGATGACATGTTGCTTTTGTTTCATTTTTGGCAGTTTATGCTGTTATCTAAAAGAACAACAGTGCACACACTGAAATGTCTCGCCTGCTTTACTGGCCTTTGAGTTTATGTTGATAATCCTAAATATAAAGCTTTACTACAAGTATCACATAAATTTAACATAATCCAAGAAAATGAGATCAAGGTCAGATAAACCAAACCTGAAATACATGTACACCTTTCAATCATTTCATACACTGAATAATTTTATAGTTGAACTATTACTTATAGTTTCTTAAAACAAACAATCAGGAAAACTTAACATTGGCCAATGAACCATGAAAATGAGGTCAAGGTTAGATGAACCAAGCCAGATAGACATAGATATAGGAAGATGAGTGCCAATGAGACAACTCTCCATCCAAGCTACAATTTATAAAAGTAAACCATTATAGGTCAAGGTACGGCCCTTCAACACGGAGCATTGGCTCACACCGAACAGCAAGCTATAAAGGCCCCAACAAATTACTAGTGTAAAACCATTCAAACGGAAAACCAACGATCTAATCTATATAAAACGAGAAACGAGAAACACGAATGAACTACATAAACAGACGACAACTACTGTAATCAGATTCCTGACTTAGGACAGGTGCAAACATTTGCAGCGGGATTAAACGTTTTAATGGTACCAAACCTTCTCCCTTTTCTGAAACAATAGTATAACATCACAACATAGAAAAACACACTATAAAATATCAATTGGAAGGCTTAACTCAATCAAAAAACGTAAATTAACACACAATGAACGAATAAATTTGACCTGTGACACCTGAATGCAAATACGCAGTAAATAAAAATTACAAGGGATAAATAAATAAAGTCAAAAGTAAATAAACAGGTTTAAACAAAATTAAAGTATGATATCACTGTGAAATGTCAAACAATTTTAGAAAATCATCACTTTTGAAGAAACCTCCGTCATATTATACACAAGTAAATGAAAATAATTTTGTTGTTAAGTATACCTCTTCTTCTGTGTGTAAAATCTTCCGTTTAGGAATACCAAGAAATTTCTTTAATATCAATAAAACTTATCTAACACTTGGTACATATGGGGTGAATATCAACAATAAAACTATACAATTAGTGCTAGATAAAACTTCCTGTACAGGTCCAAGAACAGTATCTAAGGAAAAATGAAATAATTTTGATGTTCATAGTACGAAGAAGTGAAAATTTGTAGTAATACCAAATAATCAAAGCTGGTATATAGACAAGATCCATGTTAACAATAGATAACAAAAAGCATTACAAATAGTATCAACAGGTCATATTAAAAGAAAGTACGATTTGAGAGTACTCACAGTTACTGACAGCTAGTTAAAAGCCAAAACAATTAATAATAAAAATCATGCATCAGAGACTAAATGTACACCTCACAATCAATCTACGCATTACATATAGATGACTAGTTGCTTAAAGCATCTAAGAAACAAACTTAACCATAAAACTTAACATTGACCAATGAACCATGAAAATCAAGTCAAGGTCAGATTATAATTGACAACCAGACAGGTGAGTTTTTCTTATCTATCGGCTTCACTCGTCCGTTGTGATCGTCCGTTAACTTTATGAAAATCTTCTCCGCTGAAACTATTGGGCTAAATTTATTCAAACTTGGCCACAATCACCATTATATCGAGTTTTAGAAATTGTGTACGATGACCATCCCCATTTTTCCCAACCAACATGGCCGACACGGCTAAAAATAGAACTTACGGGGTGAAATGCACATGTTGTCTATTATCTTGAAAACTGCAATAGGTAGAGAAAATTTAACAGGGTTGGAATTTTCAAAATGTTGAGATTTCCTAACATCTAATACGCCAAAATTGTCAGACAACTCGTGTTGGAGTTTTGCCCTCAAATGACATAATTTTTGCCTATTATTTTAAACTCGATCTGCAATAGATAGATATTTTACAATACACAGTTTGTAAAGGGTTCCTCGGAACCACGTGTCTAGCTTGTGTTTGCTGCTGTCAGTGTAAAAGTGTAATTATGACCTAAAAAGTGAGTCCATTTATCAAAATATATAGAATGAAAAAAAATCGAATTTGTTTTGATGCTATTTCTTGGTAATGAAGATTAGCGTCTGTCCTAATTTCATAGCAATCCACGAAGATTTACAAATTTATCAAGTAAAAAATCAATCCTAGATTGTCTGTAAAAACTGAGTCCATCTTTCAAAAAATACTGAAATGAAAAATATATTTTCAAAAGTTTGCTTCAGACATTATCTCTTAATCATAAAAAGCTTCTGCTAAAGTTTTGTATGAAGGTTGGCAAAGTAATTAATGTGTAACAAATATTAATCCCATACTGTAACTACTTGTTAACTGTAAAAGAGGTAATATAAAAAAAGATGTGGTATGATTAACAATGAGTCAACTCTCCACAAGAGAACAAACGACACAGAAATTAAAAGCTTCAGGTCACCGTACGGCCTTTAACAATGAGCAAAGCCCATACCGCATAGTCAGCTATATAAGGCCCCGAAATGACAAATGTAAAACAAGTCAAACGAGAAAACTGACGGCCTAATTAATGTACGAAACCAAATATGTAACACATCAACAACCTATAGTATGCAACACAGCAACAAACGACAACCACTCAATTACAGGCTCCTGACTTGGGACAGGACTGAGGTATATACTAGTACATACAGAATGTGGTGGGGTTAAACATGTTAGCGGGATCACAACCTCCCCTAACCTGGGACAGTGGTGTAACAGTACAACATAAGAACTAACTATAAAAATCAGTTGAAAAAGGCTTAACTCATCAGATGGATACAAATAGAAATACATCTAACAAAACACAGAGTGGACGTGACCGGGTACTTATACATCCAACAATAAAAGACACTAAGTACAGATCTGAGAGTAGTCACAGTTACATCTAACAATAAAAGACACTAAGTACAGATCTGAGAGTACTCGCAGTTACTGACAGCTAGTTCAAAGCCAATAACAACCAATAAAACAAATCATGCATCTAAAACTTAATTATCAATCAGTACACATCCAACATCCAATGGATTTAGTGTAAGGACGTCATAAACAGTCAGAGAAAACATGACCTTGTGCAATGCCAAGATACAGGTATCGACAGATTATAGATCAATGAAAATGCATATGTAATATAACAATAATATTTAGTGTGCTTTTAATTTACTGATAACAAAGTCAATATTAATACCAGTAAAAACAATATCCAGTGATCTAATTACAGTGTTGAATTGGTAACTTTTAGGATAAGTTTATTTAAAGGATCGATAAGTTTACCAATATCGTTTCTAAGTTTCCGGGCACGGTAAACAACACCTCTGTAAAAAGGATGTGCTTGTATTATATAAAAATCAATGTTATGGTGACTGTAATTTGTTAAGTATCTACAGCTTGTTAGATTATTGCTTTTTAAATACAATTGAAAACTACATGATTTTCTATACAGATCTTTTTTTATTGCAAATTGTGATATTTTTAACATAATCATACAAAAAAAAAAATCACAATCAGTTTGTTGGTCAAAACATTCTCTTATTACACCTAATTGGTATGCTTTGTTTTCTATTTAAATTTATGAAAAGAAAGGAAATATCGAAACACTTATAATTGCTTTATCAAGAGCAGAATGCTTAATTTGAAGAACAAATAAATACTTTTAAAAGATTTTAGAAAATGCATTTTTTACTGAATATCTTCCTTTGTACAATACAAAATCAATATTTATGGCATCATCTATTGTAATTGAATTTTCCTCATTGTTAATAATTCTTAAAAAGTGAAATTTATGTATTTACGAATGATGTCCTTGTACCGATGATAAAATTAAGTAAATGTTTTGCCTAGCTTGTGATATCGAAATGTGTCCTTTGTCATTGTCAACTGATATATAAATAATATATATTGGTGAGGACTGCTTCGCCACTCCAACTGTATCAAAGTCCTTGGAAATACTTATAACAAAAGTCTGTTTGTTGTATTAATTGGTGAGGACTGCCTTAACACTCTTAATATAGTATACCAAGTCCGTGAAATATTAAACACGAGTTGTACGCCAGTAAAAGTCCGTTTGTACCTAATTTTGACATTTTTACCTATTGTGTCTGTTTGTTTTGTTCACACATTGTTGTCAATATAATGGATCGAATTTGTTGCGACTGTCATACAAGTGAGAGGTTTAGCTAGCTATAAAACCAGGGTTAATCCACCATTTTCTACATAAGAAAATGCCTGTATCAAGTCAGGAATATGACAGTTGTTATCTATTCGTTTGATGTGTTTGAGCTTTTGATTCTGCCATTTGACTAGGAACTTTCCGTTTTGAATTTTCCTCGGAGTTCGGTATTTTTGTGATTTTACTTTTTGGTTTGGACTGCCTCGCCACATATTCTTGGGTCATATTTCGTACAGAAATACGTGTGAATATATCTATATACACATAAAGGTAGGATTACTTAGTATTGGTGAGAGTTGTCTCGCCACACTGGCCTATCATGTGAAATGAATATACAAGTTTGACAGTTCCTTTTAACAATAGTCTTGATGATGATACTTTCTCCATTTTGAGTACTAGTAATAGTTTTATTGAGGAAAACGAATTTTAAGACCTTGATCAATCCGTGTCCTCTTTTGTTATTGCACCAATAAATGATACTATTCTAACGCCGAGTAGCGTAGGCGAAACTACCTCTCAACCGTTTAACATAGCTACAGTCCCAGATACGCCTGTATCATTACCGAAATTTCCTAAATTGTTAACTATGGATTAATTGGCTAAATGTAGCACATTTTCAGGGTACCCACAGGATAATGCTAAGCAGTTTTAGCAGAATTTGAATCTTATGCCTTACTTCACGACTTAGCCGAGCAGGAAAAACGCCGAATAGCGGCTTTTCACTTACATCTGAAAGGACCCGCACTTACATGGTTCAATTCTTTAATCGATTCAAAACAGTCTTTGCAAAATATTTATGTTTGTTTAAAGAAAAATACATAAATTTTAATTTACATAGCGCCACTGTAATCATGGAAAGCGAATTATTGCAAAGTTTGATTTTTCCCTGGTCAGTCGCTCGAGGATTATTATAGTCAGATACTAGAAAAAACACAAATTTTGCAAACGCCAGAGCATGAGGTAGTAGCTAAATTTATTAGTGGGCTTCCAGATAAGATATAATTTTCTGTCCGTGCTGGCCAACCTGTTGACATTCAAAGTTCTTTAACAGCAGCTAAAATGGCGAGGCGTGTAGCTATCGCCAACATAATGATGTTGTTGATGCAATAAAACATAAGCAACGACATCAGCTTGTAGACCCACCAGAGAAAGCTTCAGAGCTAAGCGAAATGAAGGAGCAAATAAAGTTGGTTACATATCTTGTTCTTTGAAATGAATACTGGTCGTCAATCACTTACACGAAATGAAATGGCTCAAAACAATGCCCTTCCCCGTCAGTCTAGGTTTGATATCACAGAATGCAGAAAATGTAAAGGGTATGGTCATTTTCAACGAGTGTGTAACTGGAACTGTGGCCGGTCCATCACAGCCGAACGCTCAATGTCAGCTATGTCATCAGTTTGGGCACACCGCAGCCTATTGTTTTACCTTAGCGCTATAGCTCAGGAAACCAATTGAACCCGGACGACAGGCACAGCCGTCCAGGGTTTCCATAATAAGTGCCAGCTCTCAATTAATGTATATGCAAGTTGTTTTCGATCAGTTGAATGTAGCTGCACTTATAGATACAGGCAGCTCCATCAATGTTATTTCAAAGAAACTTTTGACTCAATTTCTTATAAACTGAAAATTTCATTTGAACAATTATCCGATCCTGAAATTTTTCAAATAGGAATATCACCCGATTCAAATCGTTCAGCTCCGTTGTCTTATTGACATGTTCAACTGGTTTAGAAAATTTATTCCAAACTTCAGTGCACTGATTTATCCACTTAATAGACTTTTGAAGAAAAATCAACGTTTTGAATGGAAAGGTGAGCAAAGAATTGCATTAAATGATTTGAAACACACGTCTCGTTAACTCTGAAATTTTAAGTTTACCGTCTTTTGACCTACCATTTCGATTGGCGGTAAACACGTCTTCCTGAGGCATTGGATATATACTTTACCAAAAGATTCACAAATAAGTAAACCGAAAAAATCCGCTTTGGTTCAAAATATCTAAAGATATGGCAACAATCATATGGACCGACAAAGTTGGAACTCTTAGGCATGGTGACGAGCGTACTAGATTGTGCCAATTATTTAAGGGTTTAAAATTCAAAGTCAAATGTGACCACCAATCGCTTCAACCTCTTTTCAGAAACAATTAAAAGGGCCATATATGAAAGATGGCTTGCCGTTCTACAACAATTTTCATTTGTAATTGAGTACAAGTCTGCTGAACAGATAGAGGTTGCAGACGCTTTGTCTCGTTGTGAAAACCTACATAGTTTACAAGCTGAAAGCCCAACGGAAGAAGATCCTTATTTCCGTATATAACTGATGTTGTTGGAGAAATTGAATTACCAGGGATCAAAACTTTGCTGAATTATTTTGACCTCAGAAATCTACGTCTAATGTCCGGCAACGACATTGTACATACTGGAAAGGAAATACCGAGTTATTCAAGTAATATTTTGCGACAAAAATCAGGACCCATATGACGCTGACACTGATAAGCCTATGGCAACCGAAAACAAAGATAACGTTACCAGGAAATGCAATTTGAAAAATAAGACTGCAAGTGGCAGTGCTCAAAGTGCAATTTCTGCGGAGTCAACAAACGAGGAAAAACTGACGGTCAGAGTTATATTGATTTGTGTAACAGCGTAAAGGACATGACAAAAGTCCAAAACGAGCAACAAAATTTCGAATATAAACATGTTACTGTGGATTCAATTATTTTCGTGGGTACCAATTTTCGTGGATTAAAGAAAACTTACACATTCGTGGATATGTGATTTCGTGGTTTTGCCGAGGTCTGTATACAAGCCTATAGAAAATTGGCAATTGTTGAACATTTAATTTCGTGGTTCACCTGTACCCACAAAATCCACGAAAATTAGTATCCAACGAATAATAATGAATCTACAGTATTACTTATTTGAAGACAACCAACTCCCTCAGTCTCAAAAACATGCTCGGCGCATACTATTGGACACTCCGGAATACATATTGATACATGGTGTATTGTATCAAAACAGAAAAGCTAAATCTGAGCGAAATAAGAGCAAGTCCGCATATCAGTTAGCTGTTCCTCACAAAATGATCGATATAATGTTGTTTATGGTTCATGACTTGCCGCTAGGTGGTCATAGCGGTAATCAAAATACGCTGGATCGTTTGAGAGATAGTTTGTATTTTCCTAGGATGGGGAAAATTGTTAAAGATTATGTTGCGTCTTGTCATCACTGTCAATCCAGAACAGATACGAATCTAAAACAAAGACCAAAATTGTTCCCTATCGCACACCCAGTGAGCTATTTCTGGTATGGTAAGTTAATGTGTTTGGGCCGCTCAAAATATCTCAAAACGGAAACCAGTATTTATTTTACTGCAAGCGAAATGTTCTAAAATATCTATTTGTATTGCTTATTCGGAATAAGAATATGCTTACTGTTTCAAATGCAGTATTTAGTTTAGTATATCAATTAGGAGTATGTAAAACATTGATTTCAGACCAAGGTTCTGAGTTTGTTGAGATTTGTACACAAGAAATATGCAAAATGTTTGGTGTTCATCAGGATTTTATACGAGTTTTATGCCTCATTGCCTCGGGCTATGCGAAAGAACACACAGAACACTAGCGGAACGCATTACTCCATACATAGAAAATGCAAAGAATGGGAATTCAATATTTCCCGCTGCTGTGTTTTCAATCAATGCGTCAATCAATCAAAGTACAAAGTATTCCCTTTTAAAGTTTTATACGACAAGAGACCTGCTTTCCCGTTATCCGCATTCCTTCAATATATTTAAACAAAATACCCGCCGATACAAAATCATACATTATGGCACAACAGAAGCGTCTCGACACAATTCGAACTTCAGTGAAAGAACATTCCATTGAGGCACAAGATAGGATGGAAAAAGCGACAAATGCAAAACAAATGAATTAGAATTTCCAGTTGGTGATTACCTATAATGCAAATTGAGCAACAGGGACAAGGCAGAAAATTAAAAAAAAAAAAAACATTAGATGGTCCATTTGTAACCACGAACATACCGAGCGAACATTTAATACTTTTGCGGGATCCAAACGGAAAACGTAAACTCAAACAACCAGTGCACGTCAATCGCTTAAAACTTGCCAATATCCGGGAACCTAACCCTACACCATATTTTCGAAGGGACCGTATATCCATCTTATCTCACGGTACGACAGAAGCTGAATTGTCTCAGTCCGATATTTTGTCAGCATCACAAGGCAACGATAATTCGGATGAACTTCATCCGCAACAGTCAAATGACATTAGACTTTCGTCTAGAAAAATTCGTTTTCCTGCACGATATCATGATTTTGATTTTACATATTTAGATTTTGTTGCGTCGGAAACAGACAATGGTGACGTTTTAAATCAGACGTATTTTGGCGAAAAGGAAATCGGGCAGGATTTCTATATCTAATGCAAAAGTCGGTGAACCAGCCGAAAATGCCGAGTGGCTTATAGGTTCACAATTACCACATAAAGCTTAGGAACTTCTGCTCAAACGACTACCGTCTTTAATTGAATGAGTACTATGTAGTCAACATATGTGAGTTACGTTCTTGTGTTTACTGTGTTTTGGTGATAATTTTATCGCAATGTTAAAATTAAAGTTTCATTATTCTGGAGAACAGTCAGAAAGAAAATCACGTTGTTATAGATATTAGTTTTAGTTTTGTTTGGTGATAATTGTATCGCTAGTTCAATTATACTGGTGTATTGGCAGAGAGAAGATCCCGTCGTTTGGGATGATTGCGTCACCACGATTACTATGAAAAGAAGAATGCGTATAGCTACAACAACCATTATTCCGATATTACTGTAAACTAACTGAATTTTTGTCAACCTAATTTACTCAAATTTAAGACATATATTGTGGAATTTAAGATTGTGCTTGGTACTTAAGTTCGTGTGTAAGTTAGGCATAAAATCTACTGTTTCATTTGATAATGTTGATTTAGTATGTGTATGTGATTGTGAGTGATGTGTGTGTATGTGGTTGTGAGATTTTGTGGTTTGATATTTTCATTTGAAGTAAATTTAAGAGTATAGATCTCTACTAATTTCTCAAAAAAGGAATGTAAAGTTATCATTGCAAAACATACAATATCATGAGTATTGACACACAAATTTAATTATTATCCACATACATGTATGCTTATTTGAGCCCAATGAAGAAAGCAGTTTTCACCTTTATTGTAATGTGTTCGGCACTTCCAATAACCAGACAAAATTTTTCAAATTTTATTTTATACAGGCGGAGATATTATATTCCTATTTTGGGTCTTCTGGTTAACGGACTGCCTCACACAATTTAGCTCATGGGTCCGAAAAGGTGGAACATGTTTTAGCAATTAATTATTGAGTCAGTTGTCGTCTGCCAGTGCAGTAGCATGGCTTGTAAAATTGAATGAAGTAAAGTGTGAAGTGCAGTTTATTCGTCGTTTCTTGGTTCTTACCCTAGTCCCCAAGGCCAAGTACACGATACCATTGCAAATATTTTAATATATATATATATATATATACTGATCCCTGACAGACTTAATTATGTCTTATGAACACATGATATTTTATTATTAATTGTTTTGGCTTTGAACTAGCTTTCAGTCTCAAATCGTACTTCTATGTTAATTTGACCTGTTGATACAGTTTGTAATGCATTTTATTATTCAATGTTTACATATTTTGTGTGATATCTCGTCTCACTATTTTAATATGTACCACCTTTCATAAGTATTTAGTATGAAGATAAATTTTCACTTCTGATCTCGTATTATGAACAGCAAATTTATTCATGTTGTAAAAATATTTCCGTACTCCTAATAACAAAATTATGATAATTGAATTTACCTGTGTACGTTATTTGATTGAACGCCCTTTGTCCAACGTTATAGTTGTCTTTTGACATTGTTTTACATCTCCTCTTTTTATTTAATATTGTATTTATATTGTGTCACAGATCAAATTTATTCGTTTAGTGCATGTTTACTTGTTTTGTTAATATGTCTTTTGATTGAGTTAAGCCATTTTAAATGATATTTTATAGTGTGTCTTTCTATGTTGTGATGTAACACTAATATTTCAGGTTAGGATGAAGGTTGGCATCTGTTAAAACGTTTAAACACGCTGCATTTGTATGCACTGGTCCTAAGTCAGTCCTAAGTTGTTCAGTGGCTGTCGTTTGTTGATGTGGTTCATAAGTGTTTCTCGTTTCTCGTTTGACTTGTTTTACACTAGTCATTTTGGGCACTTTATAGCTAGCTTTTCGGTGTAAGGCAAGGCTAAGTGTTGAAGGCATTACTTTGGCCTATAATTGTTTACTTTTTGTTTAATTTGTTCATGTTTTCGTCACATTACATGATTCCGTCGGAAAATGGCATTTTGCTAATTTTACATTTTATCTCAAATATTTAAAGGCATAGAATTAAGAAGATAAATTAGAAAATATCTAAATTTAAGATACATTTACAAGAGCCATACAACGGTAGGTATAGAGTGAATCGACCCACTTTTTCGAGTGTATATCAGGTTTTTCAAGTGATTTTCTTGCGATCAGATCGATTTACTGCTATGTCGAGAGTATAATATTTTTATTTGTGAATGTTCATCTTTTCTGAATGTTATACATGTTTTGAACACAAACGACGCAGATTTTGCTCGTAGTTTAATTACACTTTAGTGTTTTATATTGTCCGTGTTTTTCAAGAGCAACATTTAAAACGTCCGGGTTTTTCAACAAATAGTCCAATTCTTTCCTAAGGCACCGGCCTCCAAACAGATAGTTGATAGATTAGCTACTAAATTTATACGCACTGACATATAGTTCCCAACTATTCTCATGTCTGTGTACATATGCACAAATGAACAGGTAAGAAATTTGGTTACATCTTAATTTAGATGAAATAATAGTTAGGTACTTATATGTCATATAAGTAATGTTTATACATAGTTTGATTTTCATTACACTCATTAGTCATTATTTTAGGATTTTCCCAGGATGTGTGTTTTCTTTACTGTTGAGATGAAACAGATTTATTATCATATCTCAATGAGTTAGATGTGAGGTTTATCACATGTTCTTAGCAGGAGGTTTAATTAATCAGTTCCAATACAAATATACATGTCTTGTTAATTAGTGACCACTTGTGGCATTTGGCTTCCTTTGTCCTTTGTTACTTTATACATTAACCTGGGTGTAGTTTTAGCTCCTCCCACTGAGGAGTATCCCATTAAGAAGTTGGGTATTGAAAACCTGTGTATGCTGCCTTGAGTATCCAGTTATTTAAATGCAGATTAAGCAGTTATAAGACTAATCTTTGCTCTAATAGTGTTTTAGCTAAAACTTGCCACCAACCGACCCTCCTTTCACCTTCAATATTGCCATGACAGGGAATCAATCTCAGCAAAGTTTAAAGCAGATTTATAGATTTCATTTATGAAATTTTATCACTGGTTGTTTCAAAATTTCACTCATCCCCAAGAATTTCTGGGATAAACTCAAATTTCATACAAATTCATTCCAACACCAATTCAACATAAACACTAGTAGGCTTCCTCATAGCCTCCTTATAGGCTTCCTCATAGCCTCCTTATAGGCTTCCTCATTGCCTCATTATAGGCTTCCTCATAGCCTCATAGGCATGATAGCCTCTAGGCATGATAGCCTCTGGGCATGATAGCCTCATAGGCTTCCTGATAGCCTCACGCATTTATTTTGAACCATCGTTTGAATTGGTGTGATGTCAAGCCAGGGTCTATACTTTGCTACTTTTCAGTATGCACATAGCTAGGCTCTTGGTTTAGGCATGGAGCAAAAATTAAAATATTTAGCTGAGTAGATTCCCAAGGGTCAAATTAGTGATGTATATATAAAATAAAAGTTTTAATTCAATTATGGATACCACTGGCATTGCTACACAATATTTCCCAGGAGTTTATTTACAAGATAGGTTATAACAGGAAAAATAGGTTGCTAATGATGCTGATGTGAGCACTAATTCCTTATTTTGACATATCATGAGTTCAAATGGTGAGTTCTGAAAGAAATCAGGGTAATTAAATTATTTAAATTACTATGAACTCATTATGTGTGACTTTGAGGATTTTCACTGACACATTTATTAGCAAAGTTGAAATATAGGGCAGAAAGTTACATCAGGATGGTTTTAATTGTCAGGTCAAAGAAATTGGCAAGAAGGTATCATGTTGGATGTTTACTCAGGCATTAACACAGATTTCCTATTACATAACAGACTATCACTTACCAAAGAAAAGATACTGTGTAAACAACAGACAATTAAAATAAGATTAGTACAACATCACATCAAATATAAATTAATTTACCCTAAAAATATTTACAAAGAATCAGAACACAATGCAAACATAGAACAAATTACGCTTAAACATTTCTGAGAATTGTGTATAAACATTACTGTTTTCAATTACTAGCTTTGTTTTGTCTGTTTACTTAAGTGTATTGACACATTTACAGTATGATTGACAATTGTCATGAACAAGGTACAATTAAAACAAAGGGTGGGACAATAATTGGAATTCAATATAGACTCCTCCTCCTTAATGCCAATCATAATTGACCAAATGAGATAACTTTAGTTTATACATAACATGACAGACTACTCAATATACAAACTTTGACCTCATTAGTATCTGATATAATTTGATCTATATAAGTGAGTCTCTTTCTTTATGCTTAATTGAAACTAACAAATACTAAATGAGTATTTCTTTGATAAAATTATATAGATAGGATAGATATTTACTTTACCTAGTATATACATCTTTGATTTACACTGCATTAAACAAATGATTTGTAAATCTTGTTTGAAATATGATTAAGTAATGATTAATACATAGTGTATTTTTTAGAAAAATCTGTATGAGTACAGAATCCAAGTGGTGTCTGTTTTTCTTGCAAAATCTGCGCAACAATTATCTGTAATTAATCCATAATGTTAATAGGTTACATTTGTCATAGAAGGTATGAGTATATTTGAATACTGTGAGGCAATTTATTTTGACAATGAAATAAATAAAATTTGCCTCACAAATTAAAAGTCTCCATCTTTGGACAATAGAATAAAACATCATATTAAATTTATTGATATGAAAATTACCATTTGTCAACCATGCATCTTCAATGTCACAAATTATTGTTTTAATCAAAATAAATAACCTTATAATACCTAGCATTGTTTGAACACAGAGTTACAGACATGACTACTAAACAGCCATTCACAGGTTTATTTTGAGAGATAAAAATAAAATCACAAAAATACCTAACTCCGAAGAAAATTCAAGACGGAAAGTCCCAAATCAAATGGCAAAATCAATAGCTCAAACACATAAAAAGAATGGATAACAATTGTCATATTCCTGACTTGGTACAGGCATTTTCTTTTGAAGAAAATGGTGGATTAAACCTGGTTATATAGCTAGCTAAACCTTTCACTTAAATGACAATTGCATAAAATTCCATTATATTGACAACGATGTTTAAGTTTAAGTCTCTTTAACCATCGATCAAAGGTTTATTGAGAAACGACAATAATAATCATTTTTATTAGGTAATTTCTTCTGTTTCAAAAAATTATAAACATTAAGGTGCAATCTAAGAGAAGTTATTATGCAAATTTAGTGACCCACTGACATAACTCTATTTAAGAAATAATTCACGGAAGCCATAATTTGTTGGACATTTACATGGCCTGGGCCGTGATATTCGAATTTTATCCTGAGCGATAGCGAGGATAAAATTAACGAATATCACGGCCCAGGCCATGTGTAAATGTCCAACAAATCTAGGGCTTCCATGAATTATTTCGATTCTAATAGGACAAATACAGTAATTTAAAACTGAAGCGAATGTAGGATTGCCGTGTGTATGGCTGTTCTATTTTACCCCTGTAAGATAAAAGCTACAAATTTCAAATAAATCTAAGTTTTACATGAATTATTTCTTAATTAAGCACTAGAAAATGTGTTCAATTCTCATAATTCTTAATCAAAACATTTTTCCCGTTGGTTACTATTTACTGTCAAATCCAGAGTTGACATGTCGTAACTAAGGAGTGAGCCGCCATGTTGACTTGCTGAAATCCACAAATGTGCGAATAATACAATAGAATAGAAAATGAAACAACACCTTCCTCAAAACTCCATTTTAATGCAATATTATCCGAACTTAGGGCGTATACGTAACGGAAAACGTTCAGCTTGAGAGTTTTCATTCGTATGACGTCATGTTATGACATGACGTTAATGCGCCAAGATCATTCATGAAATTTCGCGGAATTTTATTTTATTTTGATTTTATACATTTTGTAAGCTCTTGTGCATTAATTCTTTTTGTTATGCATTATAATAGGAATAACGGTTCTGTAGTTTCTTTTCAATTTTAATTTGAACACAACGAAATCGACATAGTGTTTGCACATAGGTTACGATACATGTGGATTTACGTGGGCGGTAAATAGTAACAGCCACCAATATGCACATCTCTGAGTCTGAGCTAAATATAGATTATCTAGAATTTTATCACGGTGTTGTTTACAAAGCAAAAGAAGCACGTCATATTAGAATACGCTACTTTATTCCTTAAAATTGCTTATCATTCTACAAATCTGCAGTAATATAACTAACAATATGAAAAGTGCTAATGCAAGTTTTTGTTGTCCACCACCACTGCTATGGAAGTGTAAAATATATTGAAATTATACACACAATTCTTCCAATCTTTCCATTAGTGATTTTATATCACTTTGATTTTAAAGAAAATGTAAACAAGAAAGACGACATTTTGGGCTTAAAACTGACGTTTTCTAGTTTGTAACTGTAATTTAGCGCAGGACAATATCATAATATATATTCTTAAGAAGTCTAAAAACAGATTACTATGTTGATCAAATTGTACCATTTTAGTTTAATGATAACTTTTGTTTTCTGATTTTTTACCATAATCTTGCAATATTACGATATATAAGAAATCCATGGGTCCTTTTGAAATGGTCTTAAGAACCGAGTACAGGAACTTGTAATCTTTTACTTTCATAGCATGCTACCTTTGTATTAGTCAATCATATTATATGATTGATATATATTACAGTGACAAAAACATAGGAGCTACTAAGGAAAAGGAGTAAACAATCAGAAAATTAACATGAACCCGAATATTTTACTAGAAGAGCCCCTCCACCCGCAAAAAAAAAAAAAAAAAATAATAATAATAAAAAAAAAAAAAAAAAAAAAAAATTAGAATAAAATAAATTTCAATAACACTTGAATTGAGTGGAATATCAAATAAGAAATGAAAACAACACCTAAAATGAGAGTATATTGGATATGGACAGAAATTTGCCTTGCAACAGGCCACCTACAGACCCTTCAAAGAGCTGTTGCAAGGTTTCTAAATGTGCAATGAGCGTAGCACTCTCTGCTTACCCCATTCAGACTTGGCTGGGTACTTGAACATCCAATACAGCTAAGCGGAGCCCACTTTGGCAAGGGTTTTACTGCCGGTCGGAAGAGGACTTAAGTGACCATATTTCTATTCCCTGTCTCCTTGGAGGCATATAATTTAAGAAAGGTTTGTTATAAATCATGTTTATACCAAAGTACTGACTACTTAGCTGATGATAAACTAAGGTACTTATCTAATGTATTTAATAATCATCGAAATAAATAATCTGTAAGCTTCAATACGATCTTTTGAAATAATAATACATAAAAAAAAAAATATTAAAGATGAGTATATAATATGCGTACACCTCACAAATATACATTGTCAATTTTATTTTTAATTTCTGATGGAAATGAAGCTATGCTGGTGGGTTAATGCTGTGTGACCAAGCATACATGTAGCATACGCTTGATCAGACTCCTCTTCACAGTAGGAGCAATTAAACATTGTTCTTTATTTCCTATACTAGAAACAATAAAACATTTTATTTCTTATGAAGAAAGATCCTTGCAATCTGATTGGTTAACCACCAGGTGATAAAAAGTATGCCAAAATTTGCAACAGCAAAAAAAAATTTGCCAAAATTATGGAAATTAAAATTTTAGAATAAAATTTCAACAACAAAAAAAAAAAAAGAAAAAGAAAAATTCTGAAAATTTTGCCGAAAAATTCAAGTAAAGAAAAAAGTATTCCTCAAAAAATTTCAAATTTCCAAAAACATATAAATAGATAATATTTGACAATGCACAGCAACGTCGGTGTTGAAAAAGTGTGTAGTGGAAGTTCGTCATAACATTTTTTTTTCAATTTTATTCCGGGAATAAAAATAAATAAGAAATAAATTCGTTATCTTGGTGCAATCAGAGGTGTATGGAATTTTAAACCGATATTGAAAATGCAACACCACTTGGCTGCGCCTCAGGGTAAATAGAATTTCAATACTGGTGTAAAATTTTGTACAACAAGATAGCTAACATTACCATCAAGACAAATAGAAAATGAACATTATAAGGATATATTTTCTGTAAAAAAAACAACACATTAACCTGCTTTACACTCTATATGTACGTACTTCTCAGTCAAACATGTCTGATCTTACATAAAGTTTGTTTACATCACGGAATATTTACTGTATGACATCCATATCGGTACACTAACATGAAGATTTATGAATGCAATTGAACGTTGACTTTTATGAAATGTACGTGTTAATACAACCCTATTAAACTGGGCTAATGCATTGTTTCGTGCTTGAAAAGTACTTTATTTGAACCTTTTCATTGTTTTTTTAAACATAAATGCACTGACATATTACATCTTTAGCCATAGGAATTTTGTTTTTCACTCGATAAAACAATGACAAAAAAAAAAAAAAAAAGACGGACTGCTCTTGGAAAAACGACGCAATATGAAATAAATTTACTCTCAAAATGTCTTTTCAATGCAAAACAAAAATTTTGTAAAGTGACCAAATCACTCGAAAACCACGTTCCTAGCAGGAAACTATACCTACCGTGCATAAACTTACTAAATAAGCCATTTGCATAGGTCGACAGGCATTTTGGTTCGAGATTTAAATTTATGAAATTTATCAACTTAAGTTTATATGGTTGTTTACCTAGTTGACAAATATAGAAGTTGTGTAATGATTTGAAAATGCCGTTTTCAATATCATGATATTTTGTTACCAAGTTTTACGGATTTCTTAGAAATGTTCTTAAAGGGAATTTATAGTCGCATGTGTCAAATATTATTTGTTAAGCATGTTAAAGACGCAACAAAATACCATTGATACTATTTTCATCCTAAAGTGATGAATCATTTGCATTACCTTATCCATTTTATCATACAATTAACACAAACTTGAAAGAAATACCGAGTTTTAACCTTTTCATGTTTCTTGGAACACATAATGCAACTTTTCCTTTCGCCTCATCCGTTACTTGGTCAATGTGGAGACGAACACATTCTTACTCTTGCACCATACATAATAAAATATATTGTTAATTACAATAAGCCATGAAATCAATAACTGAATACAAAACATTCTAGTTACACATCTAGCAAAAACTATACTCCTTTAGAGATTTAATTCTTGAATCACACTCAAGTTTCTTGTGGCTGTTTTTTTCTGCAACGGAGACAAATCATTGGCCATTCCTTTTCCTGAAAAGTATACAAATAAATATGTTGCTTTGTATAGACAAATATTTAAAACAATTCATCCTTACATATTTTGCTTTTCTCTTTTCTTATTTTTGTTTTAAATACTTGTCACATGTACTTCCAAAAACTGGATATTGGATTCGTATTCGCCTCACCTGAAATGTATTTTATCGCTTGTCAGGTTTTTTAATTCTAGGAACAAATAAACTCAGTTGTATTTGACCAAACTTTTCATCAATGCTTTAATATTCGTTTTGAATTGGCCTTTGTAAATATTTTGAGTAGAGCGTCACTGGTTTGTCTTTTGTAGACGAAACGCACAATGGCTTACACAGTTTTAATCCTTGTATCTATGAAGATTTAACTCTTTATGAACTTTGAGATAAATTTAACGGACTCAATCTCTTCTTTAAAATCGAACTGTGTTGCATTTACGTAAAAAAGCTGTATACCGTATTTTTTAGATTGTTGAGATGACAAAGAAACCCGGTCTTATTTGAGATACAGTTCTGCAAAATAATTCAACATAAAGTATATCAATGGAATTGAATTATTGACACGTGCAACGTAAGGTTATGCGTCTCCTCGTCTGCAATCATTATTCCCGATATACAATGCTAATCAAGACCGTGTCAAACATATCAGGAAAAGTGTACAAGACACAATCGGTCTTTTAAAGATCAGACGACTATACACTTAGTTCGTACTCGTAGCTTAAATGTATACCATATCACAATTATTTTGATAGTTATCTGTTTGTAAAAATGTCACACCTCACATATATGATCGTCAGATATTTCGAAAAAGCATTGCACGAACAGTTGATATGAGAAAAAGAATAATTTTGAAGACTTATTTTTAGTCTTAATTACAAAAAAAAAATGTATATAAAAGCCATTATCCTCTTTTCATCAATACATTATATTAATTGTTTCTTATTTAACGTCCGGTAAAAAAATAATTTTGGAAATTTAGGAAGGCAACAGCACGAAAACAATCACAATGAGAATGTACTGCCAGGTAGAAGGACCGTGATAAAGGTGGTAAATATCTTGAAAATAATTACTAAACAATATATATATATTTTTTCTTGACTTGCAAGACTGATTAAATAATATAATAGTGTGATTTCAAAGGGGACACAAAGGGACTTTGTTCTAACAGCATCATGTTACAATCATTGCTTGTTTCCCTTATGATTGTATAAAAGAATATTTCAGTAGATAAAAGGGTTATTTCAATTTTTTATGAAACTTTACACCTTTTGCTTAAAAGAATTATCATGAATTGATTTCTCATACCCAATATTTGAAGTCAAAATATATTTATGACAATAAAATTCAAATGAAATTGTTTAAATACAATCAAATAACAATTCTGAATATATTTACGTATAGAACAATATTTACAGCTAACACATATGATTTGAAAATTTAGAAATTTCTTTTAAAACAGTTGAGTATTATCGATTGTAAATTCTAAGTGGACGCGACACATACAGAATTTGTATGGAACATTTTAATTTATGAAATACCATTTATTTAAAGCGTTTGAATCATCTTTGAGTAACTGCGAATAATCTTAGCTGTAGATCAGTACCTTGTGTAATTGTTTTGTTTGATTTTGTGTTGTTGCACCACTGCCTACGCTAATGGGAGGGTTCAGAACTAGAACATTTTAGACAACAATATGCTTATGTGCTTGTCCCAGGTCAATAGACTGCCGTTCGTTGTTGTTAGTCGTATTTGTTATTGATTTCATTAAAATATAGGCAGTTGATTTTCTGCTTTTAATTGGTTCCACATTTTTCAAGTTACGGTATTTTGTTCAACCAGGATGGAAATATCAACCTTAGATTAGGGAGCTGGAATCTAACTCTAACACAATTAAGCATATACGAACTATTTGATAACAACTGCCATATTCCTGACTTGGTACAGGACATTTTAAGAAAAACAGGTGGATTGAACCTGGTTTAATGGCATGCCAAACAAACGTCCCGGTTTATGACAATGTTAAAATATCGCTAAACACTACGTGACATATTATTTATTAACATTTTGATAGAAAAGAAAGCGTTTCCCAGCTTAAATAAAAATGTTCCATGTTGAAGTGGACATGTGTCTTGTAAACATGTAAACTTCCAATTTAGTAGAAGATATAAGAATACTTTACCTATTTAATATCAATTTGGCAAGTTGTCGTAAACCTGGATTCTCTTTAATGTTTTTCTCGTCCAGCAAGAGTCCGTCCTTTCGAAATAGTTCTTTATATATGTGTGTTTATCTTAAGATGTCAAACACCACTCGGCCAACCACTTGCCTCTTGTTTAATCTTCAAA